>JAWWNI010000829.1:0-240337 GCA_034642065.1 Darevskia nairensis | reverse complement strand
GAAGGAAGGAAGGAAGGAGGAAGGAAGGAAGGAAGGAAGGAAGGAAGGAAGGAAGGAAGGAAGGAAGGAAGGAAGGGAAGAAGGAAGGAAGGAAGGAAGGAAGGAAGGAAGGAAGGAAGGAAGGAAGGAAGAAGGAAGGAAGGAAGGAAGGAAGGAAGGAAGGAAGGAAGGAAGGAAGGAAGGAAGGAAGAAGGAAGGAAGGAAGGAAGGAAGGAAGGAAGGAAGGAAGAAGGAAGGAAGGAAGGAAGGAAGGAAGGAAGAAGGAAGGAAGGAAGGAAGGAAGGAAGGAAGGAAGGAAGGAAGAAGGAAGGAAGGAAGGAAGGAAGGAAGGAAGGAAGGAAGGAAGGAAGGAAGAAGGAAGGAAGGAAGGAAGGAAGGAAGGAAGGAAGGAAGGAAGGAAGGAAGGAAGGAAGGAAGGAAGGAAGAAGGAAGGAAGGAAGGAAGGAAGGAAGGAAGAAGGAAGGAAGGAAGGAAGGAAGGAAGGAAGGAAGGAAGGAAGGAAGGAAGGAAGGAGGAAGGAAGGAAGGAAGGAAGGAAGGAAGGAAGGAAGGAAGGAAGGAAGGAAGGAAGGAAGGAAGGAAGGAAGGAAGGAAGGAAGGAAGGAAGGAAGAAGGAAGGAAGGAAGGAAGGAAGGAGGAAGGAAGGAAGGAAGGAAGAAGGAAGAAGGAAGGAAGGAGGAAGGAAGGAAGGAAGGAAGGAAGGAAGGAAGGAAGGAAGGAAGGAAGGAAGGAAGGAAGGAAGGAAGGAGAGGAAGGAAGGAAGGAAGGATGAAGGATGGTTGGAAGGAAGGAAGGAAGGAAGGAAGGAAGGAAGGAAGGAAGGAAGGTAGGAAGGAAGGAAGGAAGGTAGGAAGGAAGGAAGGAAGGAAGGAAGGAAGGAAGATGGAAGGAAGGAGGAGGATGGAAGGTAGGATGGAAGGAAGGAAGGAAGGAAGGAAGGAAGGAAGAAGGAAGGAAGGAGGAAGGAAGGAAGGAAGGAAGGAAGGAAGGAAGGAAGGAAGGAAGGAAGGAAGGAAGGAAGGGAAGGAAGGAAGGAAGGAAGGAAGGAAGGAAGGAAGGAAGGAAGGAAGGAAGGAAGGAAGGAAGGAAGGAAATTATTATTCCTAGCCACAATGGAAACCACAGAAGGGAGGAGTGCTTGGTGCTCATGTCCTGCTTGTGGGTGAGAAGACGCTGCTGGACTAGATGGGCCACTGGTCTGATCCAGCATGTTCTTCTTGAGTTTCTATGTCCTCCTGTTTCCGTCTGCAGTTTTAAAACTGCTTGGATGTGCTTGGATGTTGGCTCCATCCTCCTTTGATCTGTTTCATGTCACGGGCAGCTCTGGGGTTCTGAGTTCTGCCTCGGTACATCCCTGCAAGGCCTGGGGTATTGATTCCTGTTGAGCTTCATTTTAACCATCTCGGCGGCTCAGGAGAAAAGCTCAGCAGGTTAGAGGGTCAGGCTTCAAGGAAAGTCTGGCGGCTTGCAGAGAGCTCCTCTTTTTAACTGAAGATATTAGCCTGCCACCCTGGGCTCCTCTGGGACGAAGGGCAGGATATAAATTTAATAATAAATAAGTAAAATAAATTCTGCGCAGGCTTCAGGGGCTCAGGGGCAGCGGGTTATTGTTCTTTCTTGGTGAAATTATCCAACTACAGGTCAAAACCGATGTATCTCCTGGTTCTCTGGAGAACATCTGCAGCAGACAAGATTATTCCTACATGTTTCCCCAGTGAGATCAGCAGCAACATCTGTGCTTCCCACAATATTATTTACCTGCACAGCATCTAGCAACCGAATCTCAAGAAGAGAGTTGTCTCAGTTCAACTCTCCAGCACATTTCGGAGGTTGGGGGGTGGCAGGTATTCCATCACCATCACCTGCTCATGTGGTCCACACCTGTGACTTTTTGGCTGCCCATTCATAAATCTGGCAAGCGGAGGAACCTGGCAGTGTATCCTCCTCCGGGAGAATCTCTGCAGTCAAAGAATCTTTGCAAGGGAGTCCAAAATATGTATTTCACTCTCTTTAGTAATAAACTAAAATATCAAGCGGAGAGGGAAGAGCTTTCTTGGCACTGTGGCTTTCATTCCTTGAGACGGTTCTATTATCCGTCCGAATCCGTCTGACAAGAAAGTATTTCTTTGCGCAGGCTCATAATTAAACTGTGGAACTCCCTCCACAGGAGGCAGTGATGGCTATCAGCCTAGATGATTGAAAAGAGGATTAGACAAATTCATGGAGGAGGAGGGGGCTATTGATGGCCCATGGTCTGCCTCCATGGTCAGATAGGTAGCCATGTTGGTCTGTCATAGTCAAAACAAAATAAAAAAATAAAAAATTCCTTCCAGTAGCACCTTAGAGACCAACTAAGTTTGTTCTTAGCACAATTCAAAGTGTTGGTGCTGACCTTTAAAGCCCTAAATGGCCTCGGCCCAGTATACCTGAAGGAGCGTCTCCACCCCCATCGTTCAGCCGGACACTGAGATCCAGCGCCGAGGGCCTTCTGGCGGTTCTCCTCGCTGCGAGAAGTGAGGTTACTGGGAACCAGGCAGAGGGCCTTCTCGGTAGTGGCGCCCGCCCTGTGAACGCCCCTCCCAGCAGAGGTCAAAGGGATTAACAGCTACATAACGTTAGAAAATACCTGAAGGCAGCCCTATTTTAGGGAAGTTTTTTACCTGTGATATTTTGCTGTATTTTTGTGTCTTTTGGAGGCTGCCCAGAGTGGCTGGCGGAGACCCGGCCAGATGGGCGGGGTACAAATAAAAGAATTATTATTATTATTAATTATTATTATTATTATTATTCTTGGTATGAGCTTTCGTGTGAAGAAGTGTGCATGCACACGAAGCTCCTACCAAGAACAAACTTAGTGGTCTCTAAGGTGCTACTGGAAGGAATTTTTTTATTTTTATTTTGTTTTGTCCATGGTCAGAGTTAGCAATGCTTCTGGTTTCCAGTTGCTGGGAGCCACAGGAGGAGAGAGGTGCTCTTCCATTTGAATCCTGCTTGCTGGTTTCCCACAGGCATCCAGTTGGCGACTGTGAGAACAGGATGCTGGACTAGATGGGCCGTTGCCTGATCCAGCAGGCTCATCTTATGTAATGGAACCCTTCAAAAGCATGCATCTTCATTTGTTTGCATTTTCCCATCACCTGGGTCTCTCATACCCCACAATTCCTGTTTGGATTTCCTTGAAAAACATCCTCATTTATATTCTCCCCGTTACATCACCCCCCCCCCCCCCTGACATTCCCAGGATTTGTGTGCCCATTGAATGCCTTCTGTGCCAATTTTCCCTTCAGCATGTTTGCCATTCACTACTCCAGTCTCAAATCAGGGGAGCTGCATTTGGATGCAATGATAAATGATGGCTTGCATAGCCTCCCCCAACCTGGTGCCCTCCAGATATTTTGAATTGCAACTCCTGTCAATCTTATAATCCCCTGGGCATGCTGGCTGAGGCTGATGGGAATTGTAGTCCAACAACACCCGGGGGCGCCCGGTTGGGGGAAGCTGCCTATAGGCACAGCTGCAAGGAGACCATCAGAAATCTCTGTTTCTGTTTTTGATTAACCACAGCTGGTGTTTACATCAAAGCGGAACTAAATGTGGCAAAACTTCACTATAGATTACCAGAACATGCCCCCCCTTCAAACCTAGGCTTGTGAAGCTGGCGTGTTTCCACAAGCCATAGTTGATTTACACAGTTTAAGGTTGACATCACACTATTTCCATCCAAGAAATCATAGAATCATAGAGTTGGAAGAGACCACAAGGGCCATCCAGTCCAACCCCCTGCCAAGCAGGAAACACCATCAAAGCATTCCTGACAGGTGGCTGTCAAGCCTCTGCTTAAAGACCTCCAAAGAAGGAGACTCCACCATACTCCTTGGCAGCCAATCCACTGTCGAACAGCTCTTACTGTCAGGAAGTTCTTCCTAATGTTTAGGTGGAATCTTCTTTCTTGTAGTTTGAATCCATTGCTCCGTGTCCGCTTCTCTGGAGCAGCAGAAAACAACTTTTCCTCCTTCCTCAATATGACATCCTTTTATATATTTGAACATGGCTATCATATCACCCTTAACCTTCTCTTCTCCAAGCTAAACATACCCAGCTCCCTAAGCCGTTCCTCATAAGGCAATCGTTTCCAGGCCTTTGACCATTTTGGTTGCCCTCCTCTGGACACATTCCAGCTTGTCAGTATCCTTCTTGAACTGTTGCTGCCCCAGAACAATGGACACAGTATTCCAGGCGAGGTCTGACCAGAGCGGAATACAGTGGTACTATTACTTCCCTTGATCTAGATGCTATACTCCTATTGATGCAGCCCAGAATTGCATTGGCTTTTTTAGCTGCTGCATCACACTGTTGACTCATGTCAAGTTTGTGGTTTACCAAGACTCCTAGATCCTTTTCACATGTACTGCTCTCAAGCCAGGTGTCACCCATCCTGTATTTGTGCCGTTCATTTTTTTGCCCAAGTGTAGTACTTACATTTCTCCCTGTTAAAACTCATCTTGTTTGCTTTGGCCCAATTCTTTAATCTGTTAAGGTCATTTTGAAGTGTGATCTTGTCCTTTGGGGTATTAGCCCCCCTCCCAATTTGGTGTCATCTGCAAACTTGATCAGGATGCCCTCAAGCCCATCATCCAAGTCATTGATAAAGATGTTGAATAAGACTGGGCCCAAGACAGAACCCTGTGGCACCCCACTAGTCACTTCTCTCCAGGATGAAGAGGAGCCATTGATGAGCACTCTTTCGTTTCGGTCAGTCAGCCAGTTACGAATCCACTGAATGGTAGCATTGTCTAGCCCTCATTTTACCAGCTTCTTTACAAGAATATCATGGGGCACCTTGTCAAAGGCCTTGCTGAAATCAAGATAGGCTACATCCACAGCATTCCCTTCGTCTACCAAGCTTGTAATTCTGTCAGGCTTGTAATCCTTGATCTGGGACTTCCATTTTGCAACAGCTTGCTTCAGCATCACATCACAACATCTTCACAATGGTGTGAAAACCTACGGTAATTAAATTGAAGCTATGGCTGGATCAATCTCCACATGCAGCATGGTGTTAGATTTGGGGGAATAATACCTAGACACATCCTTGCGTTGTCAACATATTGTATGCTCTTACGCAACCAGACTTCATTATTGCAAGTCATGCCTCTGAATAACCTATTTTTCCCCAATCAATTAAAACGTGATGCTCACAGTTGGTACTGATCAATACTCTCTAAAGGCTTGTTTATTTGCGCCATTATTTATTATTGCCTAACCAATCACCAGGAAGCCGTAGGTTTTTGCTTTTTCAAAACTCCCCCTCACAGCTGAATTTCAAAAATAAAGCAAAGTGTTCCAAACACCGACGGTCCCGTTTTAATTCTGTCCATTTTTGCACATGGGTGAAATGTTGAAATAAAGGTGGGGGGAAGGCAAGGAATTTACGGTGGCATCCAAAAATAGTTTCATAAACCAATTATGGTAGAACCACCTTTTCAGGATGTCTATAACTCAGTGATAGGCTATGTGCTGAATATGCAGAAGAACCAAATTCAGTGTCAGCATCTCCAGGTAAGATTGGAAAAAGAAGCTCAGAGAGTCAGCTACACTGTAGCAGATTAGCAGGTAGGAAGTTAGAGAATGACGGGGGAATCAAGCAGAGGCTAGATACTTCTTTCTTTTCCTTTGATGGGGTTCCTTCTTCACACCAGTGGTAACTGCTTCGCAAGATGGTTTGCATTTCAGCCTTTTGTTAAAGCTTCATGCATTTTAGAAGTGCAACCCATGGGGTTGTTCGCAGGAGCGTCCTACTCTCGTGTAGGACCCTGGCAGAGACACATGCCCAACTGGCATGTTCTCTCCCTCCTGGTCGGTCGTTCGGGAGCTTCAAAGGCTTTCTTCTGCCCAAACATCACAGCGACTGATACCAAGAAGCATCAGCACACTTAGGGATCCGGAGAGTCTTCGCAGCATGCGTAAACAGACCTCAGCAACTCAGCGTTTTGGCTGATCTACTTTACTTACATATAAACACACACGGAGCACTGCAACATGGCTCCCTCTCTCTCTCTAGCATCAGACAGCAAAGAGAGAGAACAAAGGACAACAGTCCCACTTCATGGAACACAGTAACACAAACATCCTGTCTCCGTCACTTCCCATTCTGTGGAATGAAAACATACACTGTCATGTGATAGATAACAATCCCATGATTGTAGACACGGGGAATGAATCTCCAACAGGGGTCAGAAGTCAGCACCAACACAATCAATGGAGTTTACTCCCAGAAAACGACGCACAAAGGATTGCAGCCATGCTGGTCCTAATAAGACAGGCATTTGCTATGTGTGCGTATCCAATAAGGGATCTGGAGATCTCAACTTTGTGATTCTATTGAAGCAAAAGTGTCGACTACCCTTCTTCCGGGAGGTTTGCTGTTCTGCCGTCTGCTGTACGTTTGGGTTCCTTGTTTGCCTTTCTTGGAAGGTGTTCCTATAGTCAAAAAAAGAAATGCTTAACAAGATTGTGAAACCCACCATCAGGTTTATGACACTACATAAACAGATATTGCCCTGCAAAGTTAATACGGAGATATCAATTTTATAGCCAAGACAAATAAAAAACAGTTTGGCTCCCATTAGCCTCCGGCCAGATTTCCGAAGGCCAGACGGCGCAATGAAATCAGAGGAGAATGTTAATGGGCAAATTACAAATCTGCGGAAGGATATTGGATTTGCTGGAGAATTCGGCGGCGGCAGTCAAACCATTTCATTCTGCGCTGTGGGAGGGGAAGGCTGGCAATCGGAGGCATTTCTGAGCTATTACATGGTGTCAATTCTCCATCATACCATGTCCCCTTCATGTGGAAAGAAATGAATTGCTTCAAAGGAGACAAATCGATTCAAGGTCAGAATTAAGCACCTGGTTAAAACAAATTCCGTTCCTTGGGAGGAATGGCCCCCCGCAAGAGAAAAGAAGCAGCTTTTCCCATTAGCAGGTCATGGAGAAAGGCAGAGGGGGGAAGTCAAAAACTCTGCTTACTTGGCCCTCCTTTGGAAAGACCAGCTGGTGCTCAGCACCCGAAGGATGGAATCTAAAGGCTAGAAACGATGGTGTGTAGAATGTGTGAATTATTGGTAATGGTACAGTAAAGGCAAAGTAGGGTAATATAGGGTTATAGAGCTTGAAGGGACCACGAGGATCATGTAGTCCAGGCATGTCCAACAGTAGATCATAATCTACTGGTAGATCACTGGATATGTGCGGTAGATGACTGGTAGATCATTGGCTCCCCTCAAAGAAGCTGAACAACTGGCTCCCCTAAAAAAAGCTCAACATTTTACCTCCTCCCTGAAAAAACTCAACGGCCAGTAGATCACTGCCAGTTTTTAACTGTGTGAGTAGATCGCGGTCTCTTGGGAATTGGCCACCCCAGGTCTAGTCCAACCCTCTGCAATGCAGGAATCTTCTGCCCAACATGGGGCTCAAATTCCACTATACCTTTAAAGCACATTTCCTGCACCTCCAAGAATTATGGGCACTGTAGTTTGTTCTGAGAATGGTAACTTAGGGAGGACTGGACTACAGAGCCCAGAATTCTTGGAGGGATGAACATCAGAGGTATAGTTTGTATTCAGCCTGGTTTCCGTACAACTACGGCACTTTTCAAAGGATGGGCAGGTTAGCCTTCATCTGTCCTGGGAGGGGGAGGGAGGGACGCAAACACAGGACCTGCTCCTGTGGTGTACAAAATAGAAATCAAATGCAATACTACCTACTAAATATTTTTGAAAGTGGTCTGTCTGTCTGACCATTTGTTCTTGAGGTGTTTGGATGCCTCTCACTATATCGTCACCAAGAGTGACAGAAGAGTTCCTGAGGTGGGTGCAGCCGTCCTGATTGATGCTTGGACAACCGTTATAAATCAAGATGGCAGACTGGAACAGGACTTTGGTGTTCCTTCACCTGTTATTTTCAGCATAGGTTTGGCCACCTCTTCAGATATTATCTCCAAACTCGGCACCAGAGTTGCTGAGGTGAGGGTAGGGGTCTGTGTCCATGTTTGTCTCACTCTGAGTGGCCATGATCAACCAGTGTGGTGTAGTGGTTAAGAGCAGTGGACTCGTAATCTGGTGATCCGGGTTCGCGTCTCCGCTCCTCCACATGCAGCTGCTGGGTGGCCTTGGGCTAGTCACACTTCTCTGAAGTCTCTCAGCCCCACTCACCTCACAGAGTGTTTGTTGTGGGGCAGGAAGGGAAAGGAGAATGTGAGCCGCTTGGAGACTCCTTCGGGTAGTGATAAAGCGGGATATCAAATCCAAACTCTTCTTCTTCTTTATCTCATCAAGAAACATCATTGCCCTTTCGTCAAGTCCTTAACCACATCAAATATCTGAGGGTCTGCCACATGGAAGGTGGAGCAAGTTTGTTTTCCAGATGGTAGGATCCAAACCCACAAACTCAAATGGCAAGGAAGGAGATTCTGACTAAACATTGGAAGAACTTTCTGATGCTAAGAGCTGTTCAACACTGGAACAGACTCCCCTGGAAGGTGGTGGACTCTCCTTCATTGGAGGTTTTTAAACCAAGGTTGATTGGCCATCTGTGAGGAATTCTTTAGCTATGATTCCCACATTTCAGGCGGTTGGGATAGATGACCCTGAGTGTCCCTTCCAACTCTACAGATCTATGATTCTATGAAGCAACTCAGATCAGCCTTCCCCAGCTGCGCTGTTTGAGGTTGACAGGAGTTGGAGTCCAAAATATCTGGAATCCCCCAAACTGGGTAAGTCTCTTTTAGAAAGAACCAGACGCATTCACGGGAAGCTCATCCCAACAGAAGCAAGTTTCACTTTAAATCTGGCCAGATTTGCTTGGGAAATTTCATCTCAGCTACCTTTTCTGTGCCTTACAGGAAGTCATCTGTCTTGGCCAAAAACCCTCAGCGTGGTGGGGGACATCTCTCTCCTGTGCTCCCACCTGCCATCTGTTCCTCAGCCAAGTTCTTCCGCTATGGAGAATGCCAGCCATATTTGCAACAAGATCTGCAAGTCAAATGAGCTGACTGGGTCAGATGTCAAGGACCATGGAGGACACCAGGCAGGGGAGAGAGGCTCCAGCCAAGTCACCTTTTCACCTTTCGCCCTGAAAGGCTAACTGGATTGCGACCATTGCCAATCCCTCTTGCTCGGATGTGAGAGTTCACCATTGCAACATCCTTCCTGAAATGTGGGCTGAGGAGGGAGATTCTCATAGAAGCGTACATCCCAAGACATGGCGGTTTCTTCCTTCTCAAATCGGAGCATTCCAGTGACATGGGTCAGAGTGACTTAGGCCACATTCCCCCAAAGAATTCTGGGAGCTGTAGTTCTGTAAGAGTGATGAGAGTTGTTAGGAGACCCCTGTTTTCTCCTCTCACAGCTACAATTCCCAGAGATCTCCGGGAACAGAGATTGGTGGTTAAACCACTCTGGAAATTGTAGCTCCTGCACTGAGTTTGCTACATTTGTGTGATGTTTATATTTAAAGTCTCCACAAAAAATTCTCAACTTTTAACTCAACATTTTTGGTGTCTGTGTGTCTGTGTGTCTGTGTGTCTGTGTGTCTGTGTGTCTGTGTGCAAGCAATTTACCCTAATACGGTTTGTTTCTGCATGCTATTTTCACTAATATGCTCCTTTTATTGCACACTTTCCCCTGATTTTTCATTTCTGTACATATTTTTTGTTTGGCGAACTGCACTGCAAAGTTCAGAGATATGCAGGTTTTGAAGGAAAGCTGAGTTTCGATCCACATATTATTTCAAGAAGTGCAAATGAGGCGGGTTTGCAACAAAATGCAGACAGAACTCAATTTATCTCCCCATTTCCAGTTCATGCCAGCTTTATCTGACTGGACTCCCAAAGCAAGTGTCCTACTTTTCCTCATGTTGTGCCTATTTTAATTGGAGAAATGTTGGAGGGTATGGAGTTATCCAACCCCTGTGCCGTCTGAAGGCAATCCTGTATAGGGAAGTTTTCTTATGGTTTTATATACTATATATTGAAAGCTGCCCAGAGTGGCTGGGACAACCCATTAAGATGTGTGGGGTATAAATAGTAAAATTATCGTTGTGGAATGGGACGTCCCTATTTTCATTAGAGAAATGTTGGAGGGTATGGGCTCCCCTTGGGAGACTGGCCACTGCTTACACTTTAGCCTCACCTGTCAGCAAGATCTTTCTGAATACCCAAATCTTTATTCCCATGGGAAGCTCTGCTCCTGCAAGCCAGAGTACAGTATTCTGGACGAGTTGACCTTCCCCAACAGAATTAGCCGCTTTGCTAATTAGCTGGCAAATGGCATGCCTGTTTTGTTGCATAAAGGCCGTGGGATTGGGGGGGGGGATGCATTTTGAATCTGAATTTTGCAAACCGTTTGCTTTTAAACTTGCAAGCTCTGCTGGAGACGTCTTGCAGAACCTGATCTGATCGGTAAAAAGCAAAACCCTTTACAAAGCATTCCGGCTACCTTTGAAAATAGCTTTTGCTACACCTGAACTGCTACATAGCTCAGAAGAAACTACCAATTTGCAAGCAGGCGTTGCAGGGAAAGCCTCATTCAGATTCTGTGAAAGGAGAGGAATTAAATCGGATCCACTGCTTGGCCTCGCAGTGGCATGTCTATGCATCAAGCAACTAATACGCCATGGAAGACTCTTTTGAGATGTGCATTGCCTAGGAGGTGATTTCAGTATCATGACAGCCCCCAAATAGTCCTCTCGTCTTCAGGATTATCCAAAGATGTGGGATGCCCTGGAATAATACCTGTGATCCTGGCTGCACAGCCAAACAGACTAGAACTACGGGCTCCTTACTTTGAGAGATTCATTGCATTGCCTTGTGATGGTGCATATCCTGTCTTTTGTCAAGAAAAGGTCAAGACATTTGGCAATATAAAACAGAAACAAACAGAAAACAAGAGGGGTTGCTTCCAACCAAGTCGCCCCCTTCACGCAAGGACTTCTGCTTGTGCAGCAGAGCTTCTCCTCCCAACAGATTTTTGCAGGAGCACAGCTGTAAAGTAAAGGGGGGGAAGAGGTGTCCCACTGCCCAAGCAGGCTTTGGACTTCTGCGGCTTCCGAAGAGGATTAAATGAATCTGTTTATTTAGAAAAATTATTTGTATACTGCTGTGTCGTGAAAAATACATCAAAGCCGTTTAAGCAGCAAAAACAGGAATATAATAAAAACCATGCAAAAAGTTAAAAACAGACAGCCATTAACCATTGTGAAAGGAAGTTGCATGGGCTTGCTTATGCCTAGGGGAATAGAAAAGTTTTCAGCAGGCATTGAAGAGTTGGCACAGAAGGCAGTGGCTGAATCTCCAGTGGCAGAGAGTTCTACAGGACCAGGGCTGCCTTAAGCATATGCGGCGCAAAGATCCACCCGGCATCCCCCCCCCCAGGTTGCCCAGTCCCAGGCGCGCAGGAGGGCGGAGCCGACCAGCCACTTCAGCGTCTCGCTGGCTCAGTTGCCCCCGAATTCACGGTGCAGAGCTGCCCGCAGCAGAAGAGCCTGCCATGGTGCTCTGACTGATGGGCAGACTCTTCCCTGGACTCAACTCTCGGGCACCGGACTTTCGACCTGGCGCCCCTGAGAGCCCGGCACCCGGGTGCCTCGCACCCCCAGCACCTATGGGTAAGACGGCCCTGTACAGAACTGGGCTGATGACACTAAAAACTTGTTTCCTGTTGTTATCAAATGAGCCTTGCCAACTTGGGGAATGACCAATGAGGCTCCTGTGGATGAATGAGCTGGGATATAAGGGTTCAGGAGATGCCTGAGGTGTCCGCGACCTAAGGTGTTCAGGGCTTTGTGAATTAATGCAAGGGCTGTGAACCTGGCTCTGAAGCAGATGGGCAGCCAGTGCAGCCAAGTCCTTCTTAATGCGGTGCATAGTTAAACAATGGAACTCATTGCCACAGGAGGCAGTGATGGCCACCAAGCTAGATGGCTTTAAAAGGTAAAGGTAAAGGGACCCCTGACCATTAGGTCCAGTCGTGACTGACTCTGGGGTTGCGGCACTCATCTCGCTTTACTGGCCGAGGGAGCCGGCGTACAGCTTCCGGGTCATGTGGCCAGCATGACTAAGCCGCTTCTGGCAAACCACCCTGCAGACTGTCACATCTTTTCCTGGAATCTATGACATTCAGTCAAGCTAAATCTGTGATCTCTCAAAGACTGAGGGACATTGCTAGACAAGAGGACATTGCCCGTGTGAAACCGGGGATGTTTTTGGGGGATCAGATATTCCAGATTTCACCAGCCCCTTATCTGGCGGAAATCCACTATGTGGAATACCGTAGACTCCTCACAGCCACTAGGTTAAACGTTCTGGATACGGTGGTTTTGTGGGGAAGATACAGGGGAGTTCCATACGCTCTGAGATTTTGTCCCTGTGCCCTGGGAACGGTTGAGTCAACTGAACATATTCTTTTGACCTGCCCATTTTATGTAGATCTTAGACAAAAACTGATAGCCCCACTCTTAGGCCAACTTAACCTAGTAGACAGAGAAAGACAGGTTTTGTTTTTGCTGAGCAATTTTACTGGTACCACAACCCTCTTGGTGGCCAAATTTCTTTTTTTTTCTTTCTTTTTTTCTTTTCTTTTTTCTTTTTGCATTTAAACGCCGTAAGGTTAAAATTGACAGCATTGACATGGGTCTAAATGTATAACCTACTTCTCATTGTATGTTTTAATGTAAAGCTTTCCGAGATGTTTAGACGTTTTTTAAATTTTGTGTGGATAATGATTGTGCTCTGACTGACGGTCGAATAAACTGTATTGTATTGATATTGATTCTGGCAAACCAGAGCAGCGCACGGAAACGCCGTTTACCTTACCACTGCAGAGGTACCTATTTATCTACTTGCACTTGACGTGCTTTCGAACTGCTAGGCTGGCAGGAGCAGGGGCCGAGCTACGGGAGCTCACCCTGTCGCGGGGATTCGAACCGCCGACCTTCTGATCAGCAAGCCCTAGGCTCTGTGGTTTAACCCACAGCGCCACCCTGGCTTTAAAAGAGGACCAGACAAATTCATGGAGGAGGAGGGAGCTATTGATGGGCTATTAGCCAGCATGACTATGCTCTGCCTCTGAAGTTGGGAGGCAGCAATACTCCTGAATGCCAGTTTCTTGAAACCACGGGAAGGGAGAGAGCTCTTATGCTCCTGTCCCTAGTTTCCCACAGACATCTGCTTGGCCACTGTGTGAACAGGATGCTGGACTAGATGGGCCACTGCCCTGATCCTGCACAGGCTACTCTTATGTTTTTTCTGTCCATCTGCTATGCCACAAAGAATGAAGCGCCCGTCATCCTGTGTCATAGGTTAAGACCCAGCCGCCTCTCTATTGGTATCCTTCAGAGAAATTTTCTCATTATCTGACGCCGCAGGTGGGGAACATCAGAACTGACAGGTGTGAACCTGCCCATCAAGAACATAGCAGTGTCCCTGACGCAAGGGTAATATTGCAGATTTGCGAACTATGTTGCATTCTGGAGGAAAAACCTTCATTAGGCATGTGACGAGCAAGAAATGTGGGACCTTCAGCGATTGATTCAGCCGCAGGTGGTCAAAGCAGAACCGGAGGAGGAGACAAGAGAGACGAACATTGGGATAGATTCAGAGAGGAGGAAGCAAAGTTTTTGTGGCGGTGCTGCTTCTGTTGTTGTTAAATTTGCACACTGCCATCTGAAGATCATAGGGTGGTTCGCAACAGAAAAATACAATTTGAGAACACGAAAGACTTAATAAAAGCAAGAACAAATACAAAACCAAACCAATACCCTCCCAACACATATAAAGGACTGTAGAATATTAATCAGCCCAAGGCCCTGTTGAAGGGAAATGTCTTTGCCTGATGAGTAATGATGTATAATAAGGAAGGTGGCAGATGAGCCTCCCTCCACAAACAGGGAGCCACTGCAGAAAAGGCCCTTTCTTGTGTTGCCACCCTCCAGAGCTCTTGTGTAGAAGGTGCACAGAGAAGGTCCTGAACCAGAGAAGTTTCTGAAGCATCTGCAGAGATATCCCTACGTATAACCTGTTGCGGTGATCTAACCTAGAAGTTACCAGAGCATAGACAACAGAATGCCTGTCCAGATAGGGTGGCACAGCTGGGCCACCAGCCGAAGGTGATGGAAGGCTCCAGCTAAAATCACCGAGGCCACCTGAGCCTCAAGCAACAGCACTGGATCCAGAAGTACCCCCAAGCTGCGTACCTGCTCCTTCAGAAGGAGTGTATCTCCATCACAAGCAGGCAACCTCCCACCCACCGGGTCTAGTGAACCACCCATTAACAGTGTCTCAGCCTTATCTGGATTGAGCTTCAGTTTATTGTAGGGTTACCAGACGTCCCTGTTTCCCGGGGACAGTCCCCGGATTTGCGAATAAGTCCCCGGACAAATTCCATCCCCGGAATTCATCTAATGTCCCCGGGAAATGCAGCAGTGGCAGTCTCAGCAGCCCGGAGCAGTTGGCTCTGGCTGGCTTCAGGAGCTGCTCGGAAGTCCCCATATGATAGTGGTGCAAGGGCTCTCAGATGCAGCTTCCGGGCTGCCTCCACCTTCCCTGACCCCAGCAACTAAGCTGTGAAGGGAGGCTTCATGCTGCCTATCGGAGCAGCCTCCCAACTCCTACTTGTGTGCAAACAGGAGCGGGGTGGGGATCTCTCAGCTGTGAAGGGAGGCTTCACAGGAGGGGGCAGAGATCTCTCAGTTAGGCAATGTGAAGCCTCTCTTCCCAGCTGAGGGATCCCTGCCCCCTCCTGCTTGCACGCAAGTAGGAATGGGATTGGGGCCGCTCCGATGGGAAGGCAGGCACCTCACTGCCAGAGCCTCGCCGCCCCCGCTCTCGGCCCTCCTCCGCCTTCCATGCCTGATCCACCGCGCACTGCTTCCCCACCACCACCGAAGAACCAACAACTCTGGGGCTGCCCAGACTCATGGAGAAAGGAGATAGAAGCCTCGGAGGAAGGAGAAACATGGTGGCTGAGGTCAAGGTGGCGGCCGCCCCTCTGCCATCGCTGCAGCATCAACGTCCCAAACGTGTAGTAATTAATTAATTAATTAATTAAAGTGTCCCCAGAGTCATTGGAAAAAATCTGGTAACCTTAGTTTATTGGCTTTCATCCAGTCCATTACTGAGGCAAGACACTGGTCCAGCACTTCCACTGCCTCACCTGCAGATGTAAAGGAGAAGTAGACCTGTGTGTCATCAGCATATTGCTGACAGTGTACTCCAAAAACTCTGGATAACCCCATTCAGTCGTTTCATGTAGATGTTAAACAGCACAGGGGACAAAACTGAACCCTGACGAACCCCACATTGAAGGCTCCACGGGGCTGAAGAGCATTCCCCACGAATCACCCTGCGGTAACAACCATCCAAGTAGGATCAGAAGCATAGCTGTCAACTTTCGGATTTGAAAATAAGGGATGCGCGTAGATGGCAGGAAGGCTGTCTGTCTGGTTGGGCGTGAGGGTCTGGCTGCACAAGGCATGCAAGCTCCGCCCCCAGTCAGTCTCAGACTCCTTATTGGCAGCCGAGCAATGCAGCTGAGGAGCCTCCCTGGCCGGCAGGGAGGGAGAGGAGCTGCTTCCTTGGAAATCCGGGGAATTTAAGGGAAATCAAGAATCCGGGATAGCAGCGGGAAACAGTATTGGAATAAGGGAGTTTCCCGCAAAAAAAGGGAGGGTTGACAGATATGATCAGAAGCTACCTCCAACTCAGACAGTAGCTCCAGAAGGATACCATGGTTGATGGTATCGAAAGCCACTGAGAGGTAGAGGAGAATTAACAGGGACTCCTTCCCCCTGTCTCTCTCCTGACAGAGGTCATCATACAGGGCGACCAAAGCAGTTTCTGTGCCAACACCAGACGTAAACCCCAGTTGAAATCGATCTAGAAAATCAGTTTCCTCCAATAGCGCCAGAATCTGCTCCATGACCACTCACTCATGAACCTTGCCCAAGAAGCGGGCATTGGCAACTGGCCGGTAGCTGCTTAGATTTTCAAGTTCAGGGAGAGTTTCTTGAGGAACGGTTTCACAGTTACCTCTTTCAAGTAGGCAGGGCGACGTGCTCTTCTGAGGAGGCATTGATCACCTCCCTGGCCCATCTAAAACCCTCCTAGTGGGTTTCTCCTTGGGGACATCTGCTTGGCCGCAGTGAAACCAGGATGCAGGACTAGATGGGCCACTGGCCTGATCCTGCAGGGCCCTGAAGAGAGCTAACTTTGTAAAAAATTAGGGTGATTTCCCTGCTCTCGCCACACACAGCACCCCATTTTTTCCCACCCACCCCCCAAAATCCTAAGAGCCCTCAGCTGTAAATGTTTAGGCATTATGCAGGCTGCAGGAAGGGAGGAGGGAGAGGACGGCTGAACATGCCAACAATCAGGGAATTGAGTTCAATATTTAAAGAATCAGGCTTTGAAAAGAGAAATGTGTTCCTGGTCTTTTCTTCTCCTTTGCCAAGAAAATGGGATGCGGGGTTCCGGGGGCTGCGGGGAGGGAGAGCAGTGGAAAAAATGTGCTGGCTGGGCCTGGATTCCCTTTTATCTCGCCCTCCTTGTGCAGGGCTGGGGGATTCCCCCCGCTGAGCCCCTTGTCAGATCAAACGAAAGTGCAAAGAGAAGAAAAAGATCATTGGCGGAAAGTCAGGATCCCCGTCGCTCGGTTGCAGGTTGCGGGAAATGGCACGCGCTCCGGCGAAGGCTCGAAGGCTCGAAGGCGCAGATCAGCAAAGGGTTGGGCGCCTGTCTTTTGCTGGCGCTGGGGTGGCGTCACCAAGCTGCATCATCCAACCACCCCTCTTTCCTAGGAGATTTCATGTTCCGCAAGCATCTGGTTGGCCGCTGTGAGAACGGGATGCTGGACTAGATGGGCCAGGGGTCCAATCCAGCAGGCTCTTCTTATGTGCTTATGGGTCAGTGCATCTGGTAGGTGGTTTCAGCCCCACTGATTCCAAGGCCTCCTGGGGATCTGGAGTGATGCATGAACCAATTCGAGTCCGCATTGCGGCCCTGCCTTCCTAGAAACTGGCTGCCCTGTTTGGCCAATGTCAGTGAACAAAGGGCATTGCTGGCAGGAGATGGCAGGGCACCAAACAGCAGCTGGTCAGTTGGGCCCTCGATAGAACATCTGGTGCTCTTTGGTTCCTCCACACCTGTTGAGCCCCACACCCCTCTTCAAACAGACCCCAATCGCTGCACAATCCTACGGAAAGTTAGCAAGGTTAAATAATAATAATAATTTATTATTTATACCCCGCCCATCTGGCTGGGTTTCCCCAGCCACTCTGGGCGGCTTCCAACAGAACATTAAAATACAATAATCTATTAAACATTAAAAGCTTCCCTAAACAGGGATGCCTTCAGATGTCTTCTAAAGGTCTAGTAGTTGTTGTTCTCTTTGACATCTGAAGGGAGGGCGTTCCACAGGGCGGGTGCCACTACCGAGAAGGCCCTCTGCCTGGTTCCCTGTAACTTGGCTTCTCATAGTGAGGGAACCGCCAGAAGGCTCTTGGCACTGGACCTCAGTGTCCGGGCAGAATGATGGGGGTGGAGACGCTCCTTCAGGTATACTGGACTGAAGCCATTTAGGGCTTTAAAGGTCAGCACCAACACTTTGAATTGTGCTCGGAAACGTACTGGGAGCCAATGTAGGTCTTTCAAGACCGGTGTTATGTGGTCCCGGCGGCCGCTCCCAGTCACCAGTCTAGCTGCCGCATTCTGGATTAGTTGTAGTTTCCGGGTCACCTTCAAAGGTAGCCCCACGTAGAGCGCATTGCAGTAATCCAAGCGAGAGATAACTAGAGCATGCACCACTCAGTGCCAATGGAAGCAGGTCCGAAAGGCCGTAACGCGATGTTTGTGTCATGGAGTATCATGAAAAGAACCAAGGCACCACGTCAAGAAGCGGCGAAGGTGGCAATTCCTCTCCCCTGGCATTTTTCCACCATGGCAGAACTTGGAGACTGAATTTGGCTTGTGAGTCCAGGCCTCCTGCACCGGCTGCCTCTTGGCCCTCTGACCTTGGGAGGAGGTTACTCAAGAGCACAGCCCGGTCCTCAGAGCTTCCCGTTCAAGATTCTGCAGATCAAGCCACAGCTTGAAGCCCCCATCGCGGGAAGCATGGACGTCCCCCCTGCCCCTGCAGCTAGTTAATATTTATTCTCTCTTCCCTCCTGTGTCTCAGATTTTTTTACGATGATGGATCTCTTGGCTGCTGCTTCTTCTTTTCAGACAACGGGAGCGGAGTGGTAATTAAAATCTGCCAAGAGAGAAGTAAATCAAAGGAGTATTTAAGGAAGAAAAGGGATGAGGACACCTGGGGAACCACAATGGTCCGAAACATGCAGAGCTGGTTTCCAGCGGCTTGTAAAAGAAAAGTCACCTGCTTCTCCACAGACAGCAGATCAGGGCGAGGGAAGGTTTTTAAAAACTGCATTTCAATGGGCCGTTTAGAACTGCCTTTAGCATCAACGGGGCAATCGCTAAATTCATTCCATTTGCAGCTGTTGGATAAAATGTGTCGAAGGACATCCTGTGGTTGTTACAGGGGGACAATTGGTGGTCAAGGTGATGGAGAAGGGTTGCTTCCTTCTTTTCCTATCTGCCAACCCTTCCCAATTTTCCCATGGGCTTTTAAGAACAGGAAAAGATAGTCCAATGGTTCTAGGATTCAGTCCTCTCTTAAAGCCATCTAGGTTGGGCGCTGTCAGGTTCCCCTTATCTGTTGTTCAATAAGAAAGCCAAGCCATCTGTCTTTTAGTTCTTTTAATCAGTGCTCAATTATATATAGTGCAGAGCTCAGTCTTATCATGTCTGTTCACTCACTAGCAGAATTCGGAAGTGCCTCTCTCCAGTTTTGGCGCCAACACCACAATCTTGGCAGCCAAAATTGCCTCCTCCTCCTCCTACGTAATCTCTGCGCCGGACATGATGACTCTCCCTCCGATCGAGCCTGCTGGGTGGTGCCAGGCCTCTCACTAAATCCCTGGAGCCCTGGCACTCCTTCTCTCCCAGCCACTAACTGCTTCTCCCCCGGAGGAACTGCTGGTTTCACTCGCAGATGAATCAGTAGTTAAAATAGGTGGCGGCTCTCTATAAACACTCAGAGCTGGACTGGCAGGGGGAGGCAGATCCCTGACTGGCGCCATCACTGCCTCCTGCAGGAGGGAGTTCCATAGTTTAACTAAGCACTGTGCGTGGAGAAGGACTTTCTTTTATCCGTCCCGATTCTTCCAGGCTTCAACTTCACTGGATGTCATGAGTTCGAGTGTTATGGGGGAGAGAGAGAACTTTTTCAAGCTACAGTTAGAACTGGATATGGAATAACTGATTGGTTCAAAATTGGGAAAGGGGTATGACAAGGCTGTATATTGTCTCCCTGCTTATTTCACTTATATGCAGAATTCATCATGCGAAAGGCTGGACTGGATGAATCCCAAACCGGAATTAAGATTGCCGGAAGAAATATAAACAACCTCAGATATGCTGAGGACACAACCTGAATGGCAGAAAGTGAGGAGGAATTAAAGAACCTTTAATGAGGGTGAAAGAGGAGAGCGCAAAATATGGTCTGAAGCTCGACATCAAAAAAACTAAGATCATGGCCACTGGTCCCATCACCTCCTGGCAAATAGAAGGGGAAGAAATGGAGGAAGTGGGAGATTTTACTTTCTTGGGTTCCATAATCACTGCAGATGGTGACAGCAGTCACGAAATTAGAAGACGACTGCTTCTTGGGAGAAAAGCAATGACAAACCTAGACAGCATCTTAAAAAGCAGAGACATCACCTTGCTGACAAAGGTCCATATAGTTAAAGCTATGGTTTTCCCAGTAGTAATGTACGGAAGTGAGAGCTGGACCATGAAGAAGGCTGATCGCCAAAGAATTGATGCTTTTGAATTCTGGTGCTGGAGGAGACTCTTGAGAGTCCCATGGACTGCAAGAAGATCAAATCTATCCATTCTGAAGGAAATCAGCCCTGAGTGCTCACTGGAAGGACAGATCCTGAAGCCGAGGCTCCAATACTTTAACTATCTCATGAGAAGAGAAAATTTACTGGAAAAGACCCTGGTGGTGGGAAAGTTTGAGGGCACTAGGAGAAGGGGATGACAGGGGACAAGATGGTTGGACAGTGTTCTCAAAGCTACCAACATAAGTCTGACCAAACTGCGGGAGGCAGTGGAAGACAGGAGTGCCTGGTGTGCTCTGGTCCATGGGGTCACGAAGAGTCGGACACAACTAAACAAGTAAACAACTACAACAACAATAGTCTGTGGCATCTCAGATTTCAGTGGCACTCTGGGCAATGCCAAAATCCAGCATCCCACCCACCTGATCCCACATCTCGCCTTCCATGGAACTTCATAGTTGTGACACCTGTTGCAGTGCAACTGAACCAGTCATGCTCCCCCACATCCACTGGTCTACAGTTTTATCAATTTTTTTCCTCCACCTGAATCAGATGACTTGTTTATTTCAAAAGCTGCTTTGGATCTGCATGTGTGCATGATCACGTTCCTTGCACACACCTGAGCACTGGTGGAACGTGGTGGCCAAAAGGTTTGAGCTCTGACTCAGGAAGCCCTGAGTTTGAATCTCATGGGAACTCAGCTAGCAAGCTTAAACAAGACGCCCTCACAGCTTCAGAGAGTCATCTGCAATACTGTAATAATATTAACCTACCTACAGGGCTGTTGTATGTTTTGTGAAATTCGTGCTCTGAATTCCACCACAACCACCCCCAAAAATATTAAGCACTTTGGTAAATATTTGTAAATAAAAATAAATAAAAACCACATATATAAAAAATGATGCCTTTGAATAGCTTTGATAACCTAAAGGGCTGACTCCCGGACCCCACAGCTGATAGCAAACTGTGATGGGTGGGTGTGTTTTGAGTGTCTCCTTTTTCCTTCCATGCAGATTTGCATTCTTATTTTAATATAAAATCCGAGGCAGAAATTTACATTTGTTAATTAAATAACCTGGCAATTGTCACAGGCGCACACATACCTGAGCATGCCAAAGAGGTGGCGCTTCAAAAAAGTGCACTCATTAAATAATTTTTATTTTTAAAAAATAAGAAAAAGAAAAAGAGAGAGAGAATTACCTTGCCGAATTAATCAGCCCATGCTGTAATGCTCATCCGTGGATTTTATTTCCTGTAATAAGTCCATTAATACGGATGTCTGCAGGAGGGGGCTTTCAGCAGCGAATGCTATTAGCCTAATGGGGAAGCTCTAATAGACTTTTATTGCAATTTTTACTCCGACATCACAGCCTTCTTTAAAACAGCTGTCTCAACAGGCGTCATTATTCTGATTAACATTTAGACAGCCCAAATTACAGCAACGCCCCAGGTGTCTCGTGAGCTCCAACTTCATCATTTGCTTTCCATACTTGAGCTGCTCCCCTGGGGGGTTTTCTTTGGGTGGCAATGGGTCATCACGAGAGGAGGGCGGGGAGGATCTCTCCCAAGGAAAGATTGCAGCCAGTTTTGGAAGGGCGATAATAATCATGTGGACTAGGGGCCAAGATGTTCTGCGTCAGAAGGAGCCTGTTAACAGACAGGTGGTTTTTCCAATGGAGGGCAATGCATTGTCTATATACGGGCTGCAAGGTGGAAATGCACAGAGATGCCTGGAATATGCTGGGATGTAGCCCCACCCAATAGCTCAGGAATCAAAGCCATATTTTGAACCCTTTTACAGTATTTCATTGAATAATAGAATAGTAGAGTTGGAAGGGGAAGAAATGGAGGCAGTGAGAGATTTCACTTTCTTGGGTTCCATGATCACTGCAGATGGTGACAGCAGTCACGAAATTAGAAGACGCCTGCTTCTTGGGAGAAAAGCAATGACAAACCTAGACAGCATCTTAAAAAGCAAAGACATCACCTTGCCAACAAAGGTCCGTATAGTTAAAGCTATGGTTTTCCCAGTAGTAATGTACGGAAGTGAGAGCTGGGCCATAAAGAAGGCTGATCGCCGAAGAATTGATGCTTTTGAATTATGGTGCTGGAGGAGACTCTTGAGAGTCCCATGGACTGCAAGAAGATCAAACCTCTCCATTCTGAAGGAAATCAGCCCTGAGTGCTCATTGGAAGGACAGATCCTGAAGTTGAGGCTCCAGTACTTTGGCCACCTCATGAGAAGAGAAGACTCCCTAGAAAAGACCCTGATGTTGGGAAAGATGGAGGGCACAAGGAGAAGGGGACGACAGAGGACGAGATGGTTGGACAGTGTTCTTGAAGCTACTAGCATGAGTTTGGCCAAACTGCGAGAGGCAGTGGAGGATAGGTGTGCCTGGCGTGCCTTGGTCCATGGGGTCACGAAGAGTCGGACACGACTGAACGACTGAACAACAACAAGAGTTGGAAGGGGACCAAGGGTCATCCAGTCCAACCCCCTGCAATGCAGGAATCTCAACTAGAGCATCCACGACAGGTAGCCACCCAACCTCTGCTTAAAAGTAAAGGTAAAGGTACCCCTGATCATTAGGTCCAGTCACGGACGACTCTGGGGTTGTGGCGCTCATCTTCCTCTATAGGCCGAGGGAGCCGGCGTTTGTCCACAGACAGCTTCTGGGTCATGTGGCCAGCATGACTAAGCCACTTCTGGCGAACCACAGCAGTGCATGGAAACACCGTTTACCTTCCCGCCCGAGCGGTACCTATTTATCTACTTGCACCTTGACATGCTTTCGAACTGCTAGTTTGGCAGGAGCAGGGACCGAGCAACGGGAGCTCACCCCATTGCGGGGATTCAAACCGCCGACCTTCCGATCGGCAAGCCCTAGGCTCTGTGGTTTAGACCACAGTGCCACCCATGTCCCTAACCTCTGCTTAAAACCCCCCAATAAAGGAAAGCCCATCACCTTCTGAGGGAGTCTATTCCACTGTCAAGAGGTTCTTGCCATCAGAAAGTTCTTACCATCAGAATCTCATTTCTTGTCATTTGAATCTGTTGGTTCGGGTCCTTTCCCTCTGGAGGAGCAGAAAGCAAGGTTGTTCCATCTTCCACGTGCCAAGCCTTTGGATATTTGAAGAATGTTACTTACTATATTTCATAAGGTAAAGGTAAAGGGACCCCTGACCATTAGGTCCAGTCGCGGACGACTCTGGGGTTGCAGCACTCATCTCGCTTTACTGGCCGGGGGAGCCGGCATACAGCTTCCAGGTCATGTGGCCAGCATGACTAAGCTGCTTCTGGCAAACCAGAGCAGTGCATGGAAATGCCATTTACCTTCCCGCTGGAGCGGTACCTATTTATCTACTTGCACTCTGACGTGCTTTCGAACTGCTAGGTGGGCAGGAGCAGGGACCGAGCAACGGGAGTTCACCCCGTCATGGGGATTCGAACCGCTGACCTGATCGGCAAGCCCTGGGCTCTGTGGTTTAGAGCAGTGTTCCCCAACCTTGGGCCTCCAGCTGTTTTTGGACTACAACTCCCATCATCCCTCGCTAGCAAGACCAGTGGTCAGGGATGATGGGAGTTGTAGTCCGAAAACAGCTGGAGACCCAAGGTTGAGGAACACTGGTTTAGAGCACAGCACCACCCGCGTCCCATACTATATTTCATACCTGTCTTCAAAAACCTCACTTATTAGGGGTGCACATCCAAAAGAACAGCATATAAAATAGGGGTGGAGACCCTGTGGCCCTCCAGAGACTGTTGGACTCCAATACCCAACATCCCTGGGCTTCATGGCAAAGGGAAGGTGGGAGTTGTAGTTTAGCAACATTTGGAAGGCCACAAGCTCCCCACCTCTGGTGCAGAGGAAAGGAGAGCAATGGGGCAACACTGGACTCGAATTTCAGGCATGGGCAAAGAAGACGTATCATTTCCTTTTGGAATTCTCCACTGCCTCCTGTGTTTCTCTCTCCATCCTCCTAGCTCAGTAGCTCTGTCTCCTGCCTTCTGGAAAGAGTCAGCCCTTCTTCCTCCCAACCAAGACCCTGTCAGGCAGCTCCCTCCCTCTTTGAATCCTTCCTCTAAACCCAGAACACTTTTGGCACGACTCATCAGTCTTCATCCCCAGTTGAAACAAAGCTCAAGGACATGGAGCTGCATCTAGTCAAACTCAATTCTTGTTACCCTAAGAATAAAAAATAACCGGAGAAGAGGCCTGCTAGGTCTCTCAACCAGTGTCTTATATCTCCCACAGTCCCCAACCAGAGGCCAATGGAAATTCCCAAAACAGGACAATTGCCCCCTCCATAAAGTCCTGAACCCATGTTGTTCAGGGCTTTGCAAACTAATGCAAGAATAATGAACCTCTTCCTGTAACTTATGAGCAGATAATGCAACCTTTTGAGCACTGGAGTTAAGTGCTGCCCATGATCCGTCCCTATCAACAATCTAGTTTCAGCAATTTGCACCAGTTGGAGCTTCTGGACCAGGGTAGCCCCGCATACAGGAAAATTGCAGTAATCAAGTTTTGAGATTAACAATGCATGACTCACCTAAGTCAGATAGACTGCCAAGAAATTCCCCTCCTGGATAAAGCTGAAAGTTAATCTAGTCCAGCATTCTGTTTCCTACAGGGGTCAACCAGATCCATCTG
This sequence comes from Darevskia nairensis, assembly GCA_034642065.1. Taxonomy (NCBI): domain Eukaryota; kingdom Metazoa; phylum Chordata; class Lepidosauria; order Squamata; family Lacertidae; genus Darevskia; species Darevskia nairensis. The sequence continues at coordinate 215,730 of JAWWNI010000829.1, read as the reverse complement.
TGAAGCTCATAAGCAGCATCCATTGGTGTTGTTTGTCACCAGCACCTGGAAATGACAGATACACTGCCTCAGAACATGGAAGTTCCATTGAGACTTCTGACCAATCAAATTCCCCCCGACCATTTAAATTCAGGCAAACCAGCGAATGACACTGCATCTTGCAGCAATGGTTTTTCTGTAAGTGAATTAACCAACGCTCCACAAGGCTGACTTTGTTTCCAGGCTTTACTTGCGAAAGGAAGTGAAGGCGCCAATGACATCTGCCCCCACAGTACCCCCAAAGTAGGAAGGTGTGGGGTGGAAGCAACTTTTGAGGCAGGGGGAAATAATTTGGGGCAGGGAAATTAGAGCTGGCGAAAGGGTTGGTCATCTCCCCCTCCAAAATGCTTTGCTAAACCTAAAAATCCTGCAGGGGCAGAGAGAAGGGGGCTCTAATGCTCCCAGGACTCAGGGCCGGTGCGACTATTGGGCAGAAGGAGGCAACTGCCTCGGGTGGCAGTTGGAGTGGCACCTTGTTTTGAGTCCGGGATCCGTTCCCGGACGCTCAACAAAAGGGACGCGTGACAAGTCACCGCTTTGCGCACGCATGTGAACAGTTTTGCGCTTCTGCGCATGCGCAAAGTGCAATTTGCACATGCGCAAGCAGCAAACCCGGAAGTAACCCATTCCAGTACTTCTGGGTTTGCTGTGGACGTTCCACGAAATGGATGCTAAATGGGGCGGACTCACAACGAGGTACTACTGTGTTGGCCATTTCCCTCTGTTGGAGGGGAGAAGCAGAGGGCAGAGGTGGGCAGGGTCGCTCACCCCCTAGACTAGCTTGCAGACCTCAGGTGTGCTGGGGGGTGCTGCTTGCCTATCATAGAGTTGGAAGGGACCCCCAAGGGTCATCTAGTCCAACCCCCTGCGGTGCAGGAATCTCAGCTAAAGCATCCATGACAGATAGTCACCCAACTTCTGCTTAAAAACCTCCAGGGAAGGAGAATCCACAACCTCCTGAGGGAAGACCATTCCAGAACTGGAATTTGGGTAAGTTCTCAGTGTTGTTCATGGAGGAGAGGGCTATCGATGGATATGAGCCAGGATGGCTCTGCTCTGCCCTCCACAGTTGGGAGGCTGCAGCACTGACTACCAGTTGCTGGAAGCCACAGACGACGAGAGAGCTCTTCTACTCAAATCCTGTTTTCGGGTTTCCCACAGGCATTTGCATGGCCCCTGCGAGAACAGGACGCTGGACTAGATGGGCTCTTCTAATGCCCTTACGTTCTGACATGGAAGCGGGGAGCCCATCTCGCCCTTTTTCCTCGGGGAGCAAAATGTCTTGGGCCAGCTCTGCCGAGACTCGTCCTGATCCCAAACGGGCTCCTGCTTTGATGGATTTGATCTCCTGCGGATAACAATAGCAGTCATAACATGACAACGCTCAGACACCTTGATACATCCATTTGTCTGGTGTCTCATTTCCTTATCGCTCCTCTCAGCCTCCGCTCCAGCCCTCCCTTACATCCTCCTGACAAAGCTCTGAGTGGCCTTCATTGTCTCTTTCCACCAGGACTCCTCGTTCTGCCTTGATTGATGCTCTCTCCCCCTCTCTCTCCATCCTCTCGCTTATCAGCAGGGTCTCCACCAGGCTCCCGTTTCCCTCTGCTATTCATAAATATGGATTATTTTACTCCCTGATGTCTACATTTTCACCAAAATCCCCTCATCCCATTAGTCCTGGGTCCTCAGGATCATTATCTCCTAAGTGACGTCAGTTATATGTTTGCCTGTGACCTGCGGCTGCAGATTCATCTCCTTTCTTCTACTTCCCAAGTCCATACAAATCATCACATTGATTCTGGGAAGTCTATTATGTGTGTGATGCCATCAGTTTTGTTTCCTGAGCCACCCCTGTCCCCCTTTACCTGCTCTGTTTACCTGCTTGTGTGACACCCTCTTTCCCCCTCCAGTTCCAGTCTCAGAAGGATCCAGGGTGCTATTGTATTATTATTATTATTATTATTATTATTATTATTATTATTAATATACGCCACCCATCTGGGTGGCTTCCACCACATATAAAACCATAATAAAACACCAAACATTATAAACCTCCCTATACAGATGTCTTCTAAAAGTTGTATACAGTGGTACCTCAGGTTACAGATGCTTCAGGTTACAGACACTTCACGTTACAGACTCCGCTAACCCAGAAATAGTACCTCGGGTTAAGAACTTTGCTTCAGGATGAGAACAGAAATCGTGCGGTGGCAGCAGGAGGCCCCATTAGCTAAAGTGGCACCTCAAGTTAAGAACAGTTTCAGGTTAAGAATTAAGTTCTTAACCCGAGGTACCACTGTACAGTCATACCTTGGTTACCGAACGCCTTGGAACTTGTACATTTCGGCTCCTGAACGATCAAAAACTGGGAGTGAGTGTTCCGGTTTTCGAATGATTTTCGGAAGCCAAATGTCCGGCGCAGCTTCCACGGCTTGGTTTTCAGACGGTTCCGGGAGTCGAACGAACTCCCAGAACGCATTCTGTTCGAGAGTCAAGGTAGAACTGTAGTTATTTATCTCATTGATATCTGATGAGAGGGCGTTCCATAGGGAGGGCGCCACTACCAAGAAGGTCCTCTGCCTGGTTCCCTGTAACCTCACTTCTCGCAATGAGGGAACCGCCAGAAGGCCCTCGGCGCTGGTCCTCAGTGTCCAGGCTGAATGATGGGGGTGAAGATGCTCCTTCAGGTATACTGGGCCGAGGCCGTTTAGGGCTCGAAAGGTCAGCACCAACACTTTGAATTGTGCTCGGAAACGTACTGGGAGCCAATGTAGGTCTTTCAAGACCAGTGTTATATGGTCTCGACGACCACTCCCAGTCACCAGTCTAGCTGCCGCATTCTGGATTAGTTGCAGTTTCTGGGTCACCTTCAAAGGTAGCCCCACGTAGAGGAACCTATATTCACATTCTGGGGTTACTATTCTTAATCATCACAATGGACATCCATGGATATGGTGCTTTGCGGAGTTACATGAGCAAAATACACGGTTTCTGCCTGCAAAGAGTTTACAATCTAAATCTTGACAGAGGGAGACAGGAAGGGGATGGAGAGGTGCAGGGTAGCAAGGGATGAATACATACAAGTGTAATTAGGCGTAATTAGGCTTTGTGGCATGCACACAAGTTAACATTAATTGCTTAATTAATCTGTTAGTTAATAGGCAAGTGATTAACCAATTTTAAATTCTTGAAGCTGTGGGCAGCCACAAGTAAAAGGAGGCGGATTGCTCCTCCTTGCATCATATGTCAGCTGATACTCACAGGTGTTGCTGCAGCCAAGGAAAAGGCTTGCTTTGCATCCTGAGTGAAACAGGAATGATAGAATCATACAACTGGAGAGTTAGAGAAGATCCCAAGGGTTGTTGTTATTATTATTATTATTATTATTATTATTATTATTATTATTATTATTACTATTATTATTATTATTATTATTTATTGAGTTTATATACCACCCTATACTGAGAGGTTTCAGGAAAGTTCACAGAAAATATCACAACATATATAATCAGAATAAAAACAACCCATTAACACCCCCCCCAAAAAAGAGAGCCACCTTTTAAAAGGGAACAGGATGTCATCTAGACCAGGCATGTCCAACAGGTAGATTGTCATCACTGGACGTCTGCAGTAGATCACTGGTAGATCACTGGCTCAACAACTTTCGTCCCACTAAAAAGCTCAACATTTTAGCACTGCACCCCCCCAAAAAAAACGGTGCTTTCCTCCTCCCTAGAAAAAGCTGATCAACTTTGACCTGAACCCCTAAAAACAGGGCTTTTCTTTATATAAAAAAAAGCTCAACAACTTTGACCTAAACCCCCCAAAAGGGGTTAGATCACTGCTAGTTTTTAACTCTGTGGGTAGATCGCAGTCTCTTGGGAGTTGGCCACCCCTGATCTAGACAATGCAGGAATCACAGCTGAAGAATCCCAGACAGATGCCCAGTCAACCGCTGTTTGGAAACATCCAAGGAAGGAGAGTCTACCACTTGCTGAATGAGTCCGTTCTGCTATCGAACAGCTCCTACCATCAGAAAGTTCTTCCTAATGTTTAGTTGGAATCTCCTTTCTTGCCATTTGAATCCATTGGCTTGGGTTCTCCACTCGGGAACAGGAGAAAACAAGCTTGCTCCATCCTCTCTGTGACAGCCCTTCAGATCTTTGAAGGGGGCTGTCATATCTTCTCCCAGAGAGTGTGAGAGGCAGGCAAGTGTGCGGGTATGTGGCCAACAGCTTCCCTAAACACAGCAGATATGGGATGCTTACTTTATCCATTTATTTATTTCATTAAATTTAGGTACTGCTTCATTGGGAAAAGAAGCAACAACCCCCCCCCCCAAACAACCTCAAAGTAGTTCAGAACGATGCCAGGGTTGGTGAACTGGATTCTTATCTCCCCCACCACCTAGGACTAAGTTGGACAGGTGAGCAGGGCTGCCTACCTGTCAATCAGATTACATCACCATGGTGTCAGGCGACCCATTTTTTAAATAGTGCCTTGCAAGCCCAGATGATCAGTTGATTGTCAGGGCTTCCGTGCACACAGCCAAGCTGTCACAACAAAGACCAATGGAACAAGGCAGTTTCATGTTTTGCTTCTTCACAAGCCGCAGAGTCTGACTGAGGCAGCTGAAAAGGCCAAAGAAAAATCTGAATGAAGCTGAACGCTGGAAGATTCAGGGCAGATGAAATAAAAGGACTCACAGCACATAGTTAAACTGTGGAGCTCCCACCCACAGGAGGCAGGGATGGCCACCAACCTAGACTAGAGAAAAGACTAGAGAAATTTGTGAAGGAGAGGGCTATTCATGGTTACTAGCCAGGATGGCTCTGTTCTGCCACCACAGTTGGAGGCGGCAATGCTTCTGAATCCCAGTTGCTGGAAACCACAGGACAGAGTGTTTTTGTGCTCGGATCCTGCTTGCTGGTTTCTCAATGGGGCATCTGCTCAACCACTATGAGAACAGATACTGGACTAGATGGGCCACTGGCCTGATCCAGTAGAAGAAGAAGAGTTTGGATTTGATATCCCGCTTTATCACTACCCGAAGGAGTCTCAAAGCGGCTCACATTCTCCTTTCCCTTCCTCCCCCACAACAAACACTCTGTGGGGTGAGTGGGGCTGAGAGACTTCAGAGAAGTGTGACTAGCCCAAGGTCACCCAGCAGCTGCATGCGGAGGAGCGGGGAAGCGAACCCGGTTCACCAGATTACGAGTCTACCGCTCTTAACCACTACACCACACTGGCTCTCCTAATGTTCTTAGGCTCTTCTAATGTTCTTAAGGCCTGGACCATTCCCCAAAATACCTGCCCCAATGTTCTTTGAAAGGATGGAGTCCCACACCAGCAATTAACTGAGCAGTTACTGCTGATTTGTTCTTGTAGTCAGGGCTGTTTTCCTGATCCAGTTCTAAACCTGCCTTAATCCCCTTTCCTCCCAGAATGTGCAGACACCTGGAAGAAGTCCCCATCGGGTCAATCCATCTGCATGTAGATGGTTCGCACATTGATGGACCCATGAACTCATCCTACGGCGAGCCACAAGAACAGCTCTCCGGTCCAAAAGCAGCTTCCCAGTAAGAGCCGCCTCAGCCATTTCTTTCTCCGCCCAATGAGTGCTCCTGCCCGAGCCAATCTGAATTCATTTGGAGATTGCTCTTTTGACAAGATTTTAATAAAAACCCAGCAATATGACAGGACTCGCATTCTCTTCTGGCTCATAATTCCTTCCAGCAAAGCAATCAGATCTGTCTGGCAGCCTCCAGTCTCTCTTACTTTGGCCCTCCTCAATGGAGGACTTGGGGCTTTCAAATTTCAGGCTTCCGCAATGCCAAAATTCAGCCTGCCCCCCACCTCTCATCTTCTGTTCTAAGTCATTATTGTGGCGCCCTCTCAGCTCGGCACTCAGTGCAGGAGAACCAGCACACTTCCCTAAATCTGTCTCTGCCTTTCTCTCTGCCTCCCAGCAGCCCAGAAAACTTCAAGAGGCTCGCAAGGATGAAACAGATCCAGAAGATCCACGCTTTCTGCGCAGATCATGGCTAGGGGGCTGCATTGCTTTCTTGGCAAGCTTCCACAGGCCACCTGCCATTGGTGGGCGGGGCTAGAGGCAGAAGTGGGCGGGTACAAATCCAAAGTGGGTTTCATTCATATGCAGAAATTCCTCTATGGTGTCTTATCATCCCGTATTTGGAATTTGTTTTTAGATATTATACTGTTTGTATTTTAAGTTGTATTAACAATGACACTAATGAGTCCCCCCCCAAAAATAATAGTAAGATTAAATTAGAAATTTGGCAAAACATGTCAATGCTACCAAAGGTGCAGTAGGCTAAACGGACCCTTCTGTGTTGTCCCTAGAGGCAAGCGAGAGGTCTGTTGTGTCATTAAAGGTAAAGGGACCCCTGACCATTAGGTCCAGTCACAGACGACTCTGGGGTTGAAGCACTCATCTCGCATTATTGGCCGAGGGAGCCAGCGTACAGCTTCTGGGTCATGTGGCCAGCATGACTAAGCCACTTCTGGCGAACCAGAGCAGCGCACGGAAACGCCGTTTACCTTCCCGCCGGAGTGGTACCTATTTATCTACTTGCACTTTGACGTTCTTTCGAATTGCTAGGTTGGCAGGAGCAGGGACCAAGCAATGGGAGCTCACCCCGTTGCGGGGATTCGAACCGCCGACCTTCCGATCGGCAAGCCCTAGGCTCTGTGGTTTAGACCACAGTGCCACCCGCACTGTGTCATTAGATTGCAAGAAATGCCCTTCTGGATAAAGGCAGTGGCCCATCAAGTCCAGGATCCTCTTCTCAGAGTGGTCAATCAGATGCTCATTATGGGAAACCCACAAGCAGAATTTAAGCACAAAAGTCCTCCCCCCCCCTCCTGTGGTTTCCTGAAACTGAGAATCAGGAGCATCCCTGCCTCCCAATATCCATGGTAACAGAGGACCCTTCACAGCATCCTCCTCTCCCCACCCTTGATCCCCAGCAACTGCCATTCACAGGCATCCTCCCTAGAGCTCTAATCCCTGCAAAGCACAATTGTTGCTTGTAGTTGCCTCCTGGATCCTATCCTCACCCTGCCCATACAGCTTAGAAACCCACTTTGCACCAATGCACACATACTCTAAATGAGCTACTGGTAAAGAACAAATTGAGCAAGCGGTGGTGTGCTTGGGCATGCTTAGGCTGCAGAAGAGAAGGCGGAGAGGTGTTATGGTAGGGCTGCCACGTGGAAGAGGGAGCAAGCTTGTTTTCTGGAGGGTAGGAATCGAATCAATGGGTTAAAATGGCAAGGAAGGAGATTTCAACTAAGCATCTGGAAGAACTTTCTGAGGGTACAAACCGTTTGACAGTGGAAGGGACTCCCTCGGGAGGTGGTGGACTCTCCTTCGCTGGAGTTTTTTTATTAAAAGAAACAGAGGTTGGATGGACACCTGTCAGGGATTCTTTACCTGCAATTCCTGCATTGCAAGGGGTTGGACTAGATAACTGCGAAAGGTCCTTTCCAACTCCACAATTCTGTGATTCTACAAGGGAGGTTCGGCGGCCCATAAGTCCTTTGCAAAGTGATTTCTCTCCTTCCAAAACGTCCCTTCATCTCATCCTAGCACGTCTTCCACACAGTGGCAGAGGAAGCCTCTCTTGCACCTGGGATGGGGCGAACCACCCGGTGGCGCATGCGCGGCACCCGTACGGACTGCGCACAAGCGGCAGCCAGTATAGACACCGCGCACATGGCAGCCCGTACCCTCGGTCGCACTACAGCTGGGGGGAAGGCAGCGGGCCATCTTGTCACATACACACACCCATGTGGCACCCGGGGCGTACCGCCCCCCCACCCCCTTTGTACGCCCCTGCTTCCACAGGCATTTGCTTTAAAACAACAAGTTCCCCTTGGGTGAAACCTTCCCTTTCTCCTCCGTTGCAGCTGCCCACTGGACAAAGGCTATTTTGGAAGCAAGCAATTTTGCACTTAGGTCTCTCTCTCTCTCTCTCTCTCTCTCTCTCTCTCTCTCTGTGTGTGTGTGTGTGTGTGTGTGTGTGTGTGTGTGGTTATGTGCAAAAAGCTTCCCTGGTGGCAGAGCGCCAGGGAGAAATGACGGCTGGCACCAGGACTTGCGAGGTTTTCTCTGGAGGGAGGGCTGGAGGTGGGGGCACTAATGCATCAACAATGAAAACAGAAAGCACTGCCTGGCCCCCGGCCCTGGTTTCGATTGTCAGTGAGTGAAGGGATAACAGCCATTCCAAGATCCCAGGGAAAAACAGAGGACACCACCAGGCTCCTAATCAGCCGCATCCCCATTAGCTTGGATTCAATTAGCGGCTGCCTGTAATGAGATTTGCTCAAGGAGACGATAGGGGGAGGAGAGGCTGCGCTGGCTCCATTCCACTTTGCACAAATGCGTGGTTCTGGGCCCCTGAGGATCCCACGATAAGCAAGGGAGTAAGCATGTCCTCAGTGTGGATTTGGGCCAGGTGTGGTGTGCACAACCCTTCCTTCAAACCAGATTGTGGGGGACGATCTCCCAGCGACTTCTCCTGCTTGGGCAGCGGCGTTGCTTTGTCCAGATTGTATAGAAGAGGCTTGGGAGATCGCACATTGCACAGGTCCAGTCTAGGGATGTTCTGAATCACAGAATCATAGAATCATGAGATTGCAGCAATCTCAGCTGAAGAAACCCTGATTGGTGGCCATCCAACCTCTGCTTAAAAACCTCCGAAGTAGGAGAGTCCACCACCTTCCAAGGAAGTCCACTCCACTATTGAACAGCTCTTACCATCAGGAGATGTCTGTGCCATTCATCATTTCATAAACTTCTGTCATGGCACCTCTTACTCCCCTTTTCTCAGAGGAGAGCTCCAAACTCTGTGACCAATATCCATCATGCAAACTCCCAGGGCTGGGGCTTCGGGAGGGGGTGAGATTCTGTTGCCAAGGCCCAACCCTAGGTGTTTGATGGCCCAGGAAGTCGCTCAGGCTAGATCTGGGTCTGCAAACTACGACCCGGGGGCCAGATGCGGCCCACCGGGCTCGTAAATCTGGCCCATGAACCCTGTGGACCCTGCTGCCCGCTTGGCCGGTCCCCGCGCTAAACCAGTGCAGCACGGAGACCTCGCCACATGGGGACTGACTTCCACGATGCTGGCATGGCTTCGGATTAGCTGCAGGAAGCTCCTGCAGCCAATCCAAAGCCACAAACACCCCTTCCTTCCCTCTGAGGCAGCTGCGTATGGCCAAGAGCCGAGCGGGAGGAAGCGGCGGCAGGGAGGCTGCCTCTGCCGCCCAGGCCAGCAGCATGGGCTCTGAGCCCTGCGGACCCCTGGCTGAAGTAGACAACGACGCTGCCGAAGACAAGGCGGAGTCGGCGGCTGCGGCGTGAGTGGCGACAGGGGGGTTCCTTTCGGGAGAGGGTGGGTCTGGCCCTCCACAAGGTCTGAGGGATAGTGGACCAGCCCCCTCCTGAAAAAGTTTGCTGACCCCTGGGCTAGATGAACCAGCTGGCGGGTAGGAGAGTCGCTAGACACTGAGCCAGCAGAGATGGACATGGGCTGACATTTCCCAAATCTCCTTGTGGATTTGGAATTTAGTGCTTCAAGTCAGAGACTCATAGCTGTTCTTGTGGGGGGCGGGGGAGGAAAACCAAGACGGTTGTCAGCAAAAGGCCAGGGGAAGGAGGGGGCTGCACTTCACTGAAATCGAACTCTGTGGCCAGTGCAACATTGAAAGAATTTCCTTTTTCAGGGCACTCTGAAAACCTTCAATGCTTTCCTAATGGCTCCAGTTACAGGTAGGTAGCCGTGTTGGTCTGTCATAGTCAAAACAAAATAAAAAATAAAAAAAATTCCTTCCAGTAGCACCTTAGAGACCAACTAAGTTTGTTCTTGGTATGAGCTTTCGTGTGCACGCCGCTGATTGGGGCGGCGGCGGGGGGCGGTGGGCAGGCTGGCCAGCGCCCCCTCCATTTTGGCGCTCTAGGCAACCGCTTAGTTTGCCTAAATGGAAGCGCTGGCCCTGACTAAGGCACTGCTATTGCATCCATGCAACTCTACAGAATACACCTGCAAAAAACAACACATCAGTCTGAAGGGGCTCCTGAGACAACGGCCGGGCTTTGTCTTCCAAAGAGGATTTCAAAAGCTCCTAATTATCTGCCACAGGCGCTTTGTTCTCTCTTTCATTTTTCTAGCCTCTGATTAAGCCCTCCGTGTGTAAACAAATTGGACTGGGCTTCCTGGAGCAGAGAGAAAGCCATCTCGGGCAGCAATCTGTCTCCTGACAGAAGGGAACCAGATGCCCCCGAGAGCCTGCAAACTATGGTTGCCCATTATTGTATCTCCACAGCAACCAGCACTTGCAAGTTATGCTACCTCTTCACAGGAAGCCTGCATTTAGTTGTAGAGTTGGAAGCCTGCATAGAATTGTAGAGTTGGAAGGGACCCCAAGGGTCATCTAGTCCAACCCCCTGCATTGCAGGAATCTCAGATAAAGCATCCATGACAGATGGCCATCCAACCTCAGCTTTAAAACCTGCAAGGAAGGAGAGTCTACCAAGGGAGTCCTTCCCACTGTCAAACAGCTCTTACCACCAGAAAGTTCTTCCTGATGTTTAGTCGGAATCTCCTTTCTGGTAACTTGAATCCATTGGTTCAGGTCCTACCCTCCTGGGCAGGATGTCATGCTGCGAGGGGTGCCTCCACCCCCGGCTGGCCGGTCAAAGGAAGACTCTGAGCCATCAAGCTATAAAGCTTTAATCTCGGCTAATTACTTTACAATGCGGAGTACATCGTAAACACATCTCGTCAATCACTCTCAGTTTCCGGAAGTGCGCCACGGCGATTTTCCCGCCAGGAAGCCCATCGGGGGAAACGGAAGCACCGTGTCCTTCTCTTTTTCCTTTCCCCTTGCACGTTGCGAGGGCTCTGCCAGCCTGACTGAAGCCCTCCCCCCGCTTCCCCCTCTGCACTGCTTTTGCCAGAGGGGGAGGAGGAATCGGTCTTCAAGATCGGGCGCTGTTCCCTGTAGCCACTCAAAGCTGGGCTGGAAGGTGGAGGCAGCCCCCTGACACAGGAGAAAACAATTTTGCTCCATCTTCCATGTGGCAACATGGCAGCCCTTTAGATTTCTGAAGATAGCTATCCTATCACCTCTTAGTCTCCTCTTATCCAGGCTAAAGGTACCCAACTCCCTCAACCGTTTTAGGTCATTTCTACCCTTCGTGAATTTGCTTAATCCCATAAGAAGATGTGCTTCTCCAAAGTTCTCCCACAAAAAGTCTAGGCCAGCCTCCTGCTAGCACTCCAGATATTTTGGGCTGCGCTTCCCCTCACCCTCAGCTTTCACTGGGCCACCGGTTCCTCATCCGTGGTCAAGATGAGACCTGCACTCTCAAGAGCAGAACACACAGTTTTTGACCCTAGCATCCTTTGTTAAGTCCTCTGCATTTGATAACCATCTTGACAAGCAAGCAATGGACAGTTCCCTGCTTCCTTGAAAATTCAGGATGACTTGATCATGGAAGCAATTGCTAATCGCTTCTCACACAGTGCCATTCAGTCATGGATGTGAACACTGGTAATTCGTCGCTGCATTGAAATTTCAGGAAATGTTCAGTGAAAGAGTTCTCTCCTTCAGCGACAAGAGTGACTTCAAGAGCCAGATATTTTTTTTCCTCTGTTGCCAACTCTAGGGGGCCATGGGTGCTTAAAGGTAAAGGTAAAGGTAAAGGGACCCCTGGCCATTAGGTCCAGTCGTGACCGACTCTGGGGTTGCGGCGCTCATCTCACTTTATTGGCCAAGAGCCGGCGTACAGCTTTCAGGTCATGTGGCCAGCAGGACTAAGCCGCTTCTGGAGAACCAGAGCAGCGCACGGAAACGCTGTTTACCTTCCCACTTGAGCGGTTCCTATTTATCTACTTGCACTTTGACGTGCTTTTGAACTGCTAGGTTGGCAGGAGCTGGGACTGAGCAACGGCAGCTCACCCCGTTGCGGGGATTCGAACCGCCGACCTTCTGATCGGCAAGCCCTAGGCTCTGTGGCTTAACCCACAGTGCCACCTGCGTCCCTAGCGCCACCCACGTCCCTATTGGTGCTTGGGTACCCTCAATAATATAATTGTGGGAGCCGGGCACCCACAAAGTCAATGAAAAAAGCCAGCAGGCTGCAGAGGTGCTGCCTCTGAGAGAGAAGCAGTTCCGCACTGCCCTCTGCAGCCAGCAAGCGAGACACCCTTTTCCTTTTCCGGGGGGTGGGGCTCGGAAAAAGAGGCAGAGTCTCTCTGCCTCAAAGTCCAAGCCCCTCCTCACGGAAAAGGGTGCCTCTCTGCCTGCGGATAGGAGGAGGAAGAGGAGTTGCCACCACCGGCCACCACAATGCAGACATGTGACGTCACATGCACACGTGTGTGTGGCATCACACATCTCTATTGCGATGGCGGGCACCCACAATCCTGAGAACGAGAAGGTACCCCTGCTACTGCGGCACTGTGGCCGGAAAGGAGCAGAGCCAGAGTCCCTTCAAATCAAAGTGACTTTTGCTTGAATTTGGTGCAAATTAATCCACTAAGCTCACATTTTAATCAGGGCCCCAAACATCAGCTTCAATTACTGTCGTTTCATTAGTTCGGCCTAAAATGAACTGGTTGAACTAATTGGCACTGAAGTCTGGCTTTAATGAAATTGTGAACAAAGCAAATGAATCAGAGCCGAGTTTCTCGCCCAAGTTTCCGAGAGAAGGGAAAGAAAACTTGACATGGAGCCATTTCTAACATGAGGAGAGCCTGCTGGATCCGGCCAGGGGCTCATCTAGTCCAGCATCCTGTTCTCACGGTGGCCGGCCTGAGGTTCATTATGGGAAACCCACAAACAGGATCCAAGCGCAAGAGCAACTCTCCCCTACTGTGGTTTCCAGCAGCTGGTATTCAGAAACATTGCTAATAATTTAATAATAATTTATTACTTGTACCCCACCCATCTGGCCGGGTCTCCCCAGCCACTCTGGGCGGCTTCCAGCAAATATAAAAATACACCAAAATATTTTGCTGCTTCCAACTGCAGAGGCAGAGCAGAGCAATCCTGGCTAGTAGCCATCAACAGCCCTCTCCTCCTCCATGAATTTGCCCAAACCTCTTTTAAAGTCAACTAGGTTGGCAAGCCTCCTTTCCATAGTTAAAACCGTGCTCAAGGTAGCTTACAACATGAAAAGATTCACACAATTACCAAAGCAGTAGTAACAAGGGACAAATAAAAACTAATAATAATAATAATAATAATAATAATAATAATATATCCCGCCATCTGGCTGGGGAAACCCAGCCACTCTGGGCGGCTCCCAACAGAATTAAAAGCACAATAAAACATCAAACATTAAAAGCTTCCCTAAACAGGGCTGCCTTCAGATGTCTTCTAAAAGTCAGATAGTTGTTTATTTCCTTTGACATCTGATGGGAGGGTGTTTCACAGGGAGGGCGCCACCACCGAAAAGGCCCTCTGTCTGGTTCCCTGTAACCTCACTTCTCGCCGGGAGGGAACTGCCAGAAAGCCCTCGGAGCTGGACTTCAGTGTCCGGGCTGAACGATGGGGTTGTAGATGCTCCTTCAGGTATGCTTGGCTAAGGCCATTTAGGATTTAAAGGTCAGCACCAACACTTTGAATTGTGCTCAGAAATGTACTGGGAGCCCATGTAGGTCTTTCAGGACCGGTGTTATATGGTCTCGGCAGCCACTCCCAGTCACCAGTCTGGCTGTCACATTTTGGATTAATTGTAGTTTCCGGGTCAGCTTCACAGGTAGCCCCACGTAGAGCGCATTGTACACAGCAAAATTAAGCTATCCCCACATAAGTCATAATAAGAGCTAAAAAATAATATACAAAAAAAATAATACCAGTAACACCAAAATCAACATCTCCAAAATGTCTCCCGAAGGTCCCAGGCTCAATCCCCAATGCCATTTCCAAGTTAGAAAAATCGTAGAATTGTAGAGTCAGAAGGGACCATGAGAATCCTTTTGCCCAACATGGGACTCGAACCCACAACCCTGAGTTTAAGAGTCTCATGCTCTCCCCACTAAGCTATCCTGCAGGTTCCTCTACCTGAAACCCTGGAGGAGCCTCTGCCGGTTGGTGTAGACCAGTGATGGCTAACCTTGACACTCCAGATGTTTTGGAACTACAACTCCCATCATCCCTAGCTAACAGGACCAGTGGTCAGGGATGATGGGAGTTGTAGTCCCAAAACATCTGGAGTGTCAAGGTTAGCCATCACTGGTGTAGACTATATTGCATTAGATGGGGAAAGGGTCTTACTCAGATGAAGGCAACTTCCTAGGTTCCTATATCAAGCCAGGCCCTGGCAGAGAATAGCCAGGCTGGCCTTGCTCCCATTCCGCCTCCCCTGCAAACCAGATGTTCAGGTAGAGCCTTGACTGGCTTCAGGGGGGTGGTAAACTGGAGCAGATTTCTGCAGCCTGCAGGAGGCCGCAGGAGGAGCTTGGAGGTCAAACAAAGGCACCACATTTTCTGTGCAGCTGGTGGGAGCACTGGAGCAGCCCTCCTGCCTTGCTGAAAAGATCCCTGGGGCAATCTGGCTGGCCATCGTGGGAAGCAGGATGCTGGATTGCGTGGACCACTTGGCCCCGATCCAGCAGGAATTAACCATCTTGTTGCATTTATCAGGAGGATGGGGAAAATGTGTTGTGGTTGTTATCCTTTTGCACACTTTCAATACGTGTCTGTTGTACCTAGACTTTCTAGTATCTGTTGGCAGCTCTGATTAGACCAGTGCTGCTGTCATCCTCCGTTAATGCAGAAGAGAGATATTGTCTTACAGTGCAGCTGACACAGAAGTAAATGCCATGAAGCTCAGTGGGGCTCCCTCCAAGTTTAGTGGCTACAAAATTGCAGTCTAGGGGTTGCATGCAGCTAAAGAATTGTGTGTGCAGAACGACTTCGGACAGAAAAATGGAGATTTCCCTCCCTCCACCACCCCCCAACCTGCTGTTATAGATTGGGGGGACCCCTGAACCCTATAAATTGGAAAATGGTAGGATTTTTGATTATTTGGGATTTGAAGGAAAAAATGCAAGCTGCAGAGGAATTCCTATGCAAAAAAACCGACCTGGCCAAACTAGGGCTTTTAAGAAACAATAGAGTGCCATTGAGGGCCATTGGCAATGCAAGAGATCTGTCCTTCCCTCCTTGCCCTGAGGTGTGAACATAGACAGGGGGCTTGGAAGGTTGCCAGGCTAACTGGGCGTGAGGTGACTGGAAAAGAATGTTTTTAGCAGAGTGTTCTGGGAAGAAGGAAGAAGAAACTGGGATCCATCTTGGGCAGGCTGGCTGAAGGCTGGCTGGCTGGGAGAGATACCGGACTCCATGGCTGCACTACTGTGGGGTCCAAACCCCTCTTGAAATGACCGTGCTGTAAGATCTGGACTCCCTCCATGCAGACTGAAGGTGTTGTTGTTGTTGTTCAGTCCTTTAGTCGTGTCTGACTCTTCGTGACCCCCTGGACCAGAGCACGCCAGGCACTCCTGTCTTCCACTGCCTCCCGCAGTTTGGTCAAACTCATGTTGGTCGCTTAGAGAACACTGTCCAACCATCTCGTCCTCTGTCGTCCCCTTCTCCTTGTGCCCTCCATCTTTCCCAACATCAGGGTCTTTTCCAGGAAGTCTTCTCTTCTCATGAGGTGGCCAAAGTACTGGAGCCTCAACTTCAGGATCTGTCCTTCCAGTGAGCACTCAGGGCTGATTTCCTTAAGAATGGATAGGTTTGATCTTCTTGCAGTCCATGGGACTCTCAAGAGTCTCCTCCAGCACCAGAATTCAAAAGCATCAATTCTTCGGCGATCAGCCTTCTTTATGGTCCAGCTCTCACTTCTGTACATTACTACTGGGAAAACCATAGCTTTAATTATACGGACCTTTGTCGGCAAGGTGATGTCTTTGCTTTTTAAGATGCTGTCCAGGTTTGTCATTGCTTTTCTCCCAAGAAGCAGGTGTCTTCTAATTTCGTGACTACTGTCACCATCTGAAGTGATCATGGAACCCAAGGCACTGAAGGTGTAAATAGGTGAATAAACCATATTTCATAAAGCTACGGCAGTCTCTGCTGTGTCTCAATTCTACAAAGGAACACAGACTCAGGGTGAGTACCCGGAACCCCATGGGCTTTTGCCACCACTCGGCAGAAAGACGGGGGCACCCAACTTTTGTAACACTACTTCAGGGGGAACCCCAGAGTGGATTTTGAGGGCATGCATGAGGAGGAAGGGAAGAAAGTTTCCATTGTGCTCACAGAAATTCCACACACACAACTAGTTAGTTGGATACAACCCCCAATGTGCAGGTGGTGCAAGAGATTTTCTATGGGTGCGATGTATCCTTGGTTCACCTTTCATCGTTATAGTTTACAGCCAAGTTCTTCAAACCAGCACAGTGGTTCACTTTCTTCTTTAGAGCAAATAGCAGCATCGAGCCCTTGAGTGGCAGCTCTTTCCGGCAGAGTTTCAGGAGGTGAGAAAACAACTTAATCCACGGCTGGCTCGAGTCCAGCTTCTCAAGGACTGAAGGGACTGTTCATCTATAGATTAGCTTTCTGCAAAGGTGATTGTGTTCGCCCAGGACGAGATGCAACTGCATTTAGCAAACAATGCTGGCCGGATGCCTCTCTGGCTTCAAGTCACAGACCCGAGTTGGGTCTTTAAGATAAAGAGCAATTGTAAGAGTATACAGCAAATTGCCATCCGGCTACATGACACAAGGCCAGAGAGGAGGAGCCAACCAGCAGAGCCTGGCAGATGAGTCCATCAGTCCATGCCATGCACAGAGCCCAGGAAATGAAATGGTAGACTCGTAGAGTTGGAAGGCACCCGAAGAGTCATCAAGAATCACAGCTAAAGAATCTCTGGCAGATGGCCATCCAAACTCTGCTTTTTGATGTTGTTTAGTTGTTTAGTCGTGTCCGACTCTTCGTGACCCCATGGACCAGAGCACGCCAGGCACTCCTGTCTTCCACTGCCTCCCGCAGTTTGGTCAGACTCATGTTGGTAGCTTCGAGAACACTGTCCAACCATCTCGTCCTCTGTCGTCCCCTTCTCCTTGTGCCCTCCATCTTTCCCAACATCAGGGTCTTTTCTGGGTCTCTTCTCATGAGGTGGCCAAAGTATTGGAGCCTCAGCTTCAGGATCTGTCCTTCCAGTGAACACAGGGCTGATTTCCTTAAGAATGGATAGGTTTGATCTTCTTTCAGTCCATGGGACTCTCAAGAGTCCTTCATGGATCACTGCCTTGTCGTGGCGAAGGGGCTTGAATAACTCAGAGAAGCTACGAGCTATGCCGTGCATGGCCACCCAAGATGGACAGGTCATAGTGGAGAGTTTTGACTAAATGTGATCCACCTGGAGCAGGAATTGGCAAGCCACTGCAGTATCCCTGCCAAGAAAACTCCATGGACAAAGATAACAGGCATATAAAAAACTCTGCTTAGAAACCTCCAAGGAAGGAGAGTCCACCACCTTCTGAGGAAGTCCATTCCAATGTCAAACAGCTCTTGCCATCAGAAAGTTCTTCCTAAAGCTGAATCGGAATCTCCTTTCTTGTCTTTTGAATCCATTGGTTCAGGTCCTCCCCTCTGGAGCAGCAGAATGCAAGCTTGTTCCATTCTTCCATGTGGCAGATATTTGAATATGGCTCTCATATCACTCCTCATTCTGCTCTTCTTCAGGATGAACATGCCCAACTCCCTCAACAAGGCATCCTATCACCTCTCGAGACCCTTGATCGTCTTGGTCACCCAGTATATACCCATTTGCAGGACAGTTTCTCCTTCAAATCCCCAAAATTTCAGAAGCCCATCTCACAGCAACTTGGAGCAGGACTTTCAGCATGGCTACCCCTGTTCTGTGGAACAGCACCCCTGACACAACAGGTGCCAACTTTCCAGAAACACATGAAGCTGTTTGTCTTTTGACACACTTTTTCACCTGGGGGAACAAAGGTATCTGCTTTGGATGTGCATTCTGCATTGTTTTTGAACCTATCTCTACCTATTTCTGTACTGTTTTTAAAAAATCATTCTGGCTGTTTTTATTACATGTTTGCAAATCAACTTGACGCATGTATAAAAGGCTATTGTCGCTGGTGAGCACATTTGTGGATTCTTGGGTGTGGCGATCCAGCGAAACTTATCTCCCGCCCCATATCCCCAAGTTAATCATAGAATCATAGAAGAGTTGGAAGAGACCACAAGGGCCACCCAGTCCAACCCCCTGCCAAGCAGGAAACACCATCAAAGCATTCCTGACAGGTGGCTGTCAAGCCTCTGCTTAAAGACCTCCAAAGAAGGAGACTCCACCACACTCCTTGGCAGCAAATTCCACTGTCAAACAGCTCTTACTGTCAGGAAGTTCTTCCTAATGTTTAGGTGGAATCTTCTTTCTTGTAGTTTGAATCCATTGCTCCGTGTCCTCTTCTCTGGAGCAGCAGAAAACAACCTTTCTCCCTCCTCTATATGACATTCTTTTATATATTTGAACATGGCTATCATATTACCCCTTAACCTTCTCTTCTCCAGGCTAAACATACCCAGCTCCCTAAGCCGTTCCTCATAAGGCATCATTTCCAGGCCTTTGAGCATTTTGGTTGCCCTCCTCTGGACACGTTCCAGCTGGTCAGTATCCTTCTTGAACTGTGGTGCCCAGAACTGGACACAGTATTCCAGGTGAGGTCTGACCAGAGCGGAATACAGTGGTACTATTCCTTCCCTTGATCTAGATGCTATACTCCTATTGATGCAGCCCAGAATTGCATTGGCTTTTTTAGCTGCTGCATCACACTGTTGACTCATGTCAAGTTTATGGTCTACCAAGACTCCTAGATCCTTTTCACATGTACTGCTCTCAAGCCAGGTGTCCCCCATCCTGTGCTTTACTTGGGGTGTGGTCGGGCAGAGGAACCCCAGTCCCCTAGACCTGCACACACGGGGAGGGAGCCAGACTTCTCTGCCTGTGAGACCAAGAAGAAACCTTTTCCCATCTGTGGGGAGTCTGTCTGACTGCACTGTTGGGAAAAGGTACATTTGCGAAGCCTGTTTGTTTCATCTGGAGGGTCTCAAAAGCTCGTCAGGCAACGAGCCCCATTCATCACGGGCCTGACAGGAAGATATATTTTCATTAGTAGAATCTGTAAAGAACATATGGCATTAGGATTTCGATCTTCCCTTCCGCAGATAATTACTGATTTTGAGGGCGGGGGGTGGGGGGCGGGGAAGGAAGGCAACCGACACACTGCCTTTGGAGTCTGCCAACGGTAGTATAAACAATGGAGGAGCTCCAGGAACCAAGATTCATGGATTTTGAAGAAGGGAAAGGATCACTGGTTTCAACCCATTTAACTCCAGCCAATTTAATTTCCTCTAGGAACTATTCGATCAAACCCATGAAATTGCATTTGGCCCCCTGGACGAAAGGACTGGAAGTCTTGCTTGGAGGCAAGATGCGTAGGACCCGGAATTCAAGTGACTTCGGAAAGATCGTGTGTGAAGGCAGCATCCAAACAGAGCATAAAAGCTGCAATCCTATTCCCCACTTACTTCCGAGTAAGTAAGTCCAATGGCACACAGGGGAAGAGATACACTTCAGATACACTGAAACAGAAGTCACCAGACCCTTATATATAGTGAGAGGGTGGGAGGGGTATAATTCTTATCTCATTATATACATGACAAAGCTATTTTTAACCTTCTCACCCCTTGCTTTTTCCTGTAAGACTAATTGCAGTCGTTAACAGTCGTCAACACAGCTATCAGCCTATCACCCATTCCCACCACCCTTCTGAGTAATACCCCTCCCACCCTCTCACTATATATAAGGATCTGGTGACTTCTGTTTCAGTGTATCTGAAGAAGTGTGCATGCACACGAAAGCTCATACCAAGAACAAACTTAGTTGGTCTCTAAGGTGCTACTGGAAGGAATATTTTATTTTTTATTTTGTTTTGACTATGGCAGACCAACATGGCTACCTACCTGCTTTGGTTTTGGAACGGACTTCCGGAACGGATTAAGTTTGAGAACCAAGGAACCACTGCATAAGAATTGATCTGTTGCTGTCCTACATACTTGAAGAAGGTATTTGCCAACTTTTGCCAATCACAGAGCCTAGGCTAGCCCGCTCCCTAAAATATCCCCGGTTTGCTCATTTCTATATCAATTACTTTGATAAAATACATATTTTGTTATGTGCAAATGGCTTTAGATACCCATTAGGTCCATAAATTACCATATAGCATATATTCAACACAAAAAACAGCAACAATTTGTTGTGGACAAAGGACAGAAGAAAGGGCCCCATTACCTTCAGTAGTTTAGGGCCTCATCAAACCTAAATCCGGCCCTGAACAGCTGCATATTCCTGCATTGCAGGGGGTTGGACTAGATGATCCTCAGGGTGCCTTCCAAATCTGTGATTCTTTTATTTTTTGTAAACTTTGCTCTTTAGGAAGCTGCTCCAGCCCCTTGATCAGGGCCGGCGCTTCCATTTAGGCCAACTAGGCAGCTGTCTAGAGCGCTGAAATGGAGGGGGCGCAAAAACAGCCCCACGCCGGCGGTCAGGCACGCCCGACCCAGACTGCGCGCGCCCTGCCGCTCTCTGCAGTGGATGCGGAGCAAGCGAGCAAGCGAGCGCTGTCGGGAATGGAGGGGGCGCTGGCCAGCCTGCCCCTCGCCCCCCGCCCCCGCCCGGTGCCGCCCCAACCAGCGGCGAAAATCGCGGCGGCGCGGGGCGCCTGGCGGCAGGGGGCAGGGCACCGTACGTCATGCGCAATGACGTCACATGGCCCCACCCCCTCGCCTAGGGCGCAAAAAGCCCTAGCACCGGGCCTGCCCTTGATCATTTTGGTTGCCCTGTTCCAGTGGAAAGGCAGACTTCCGCTAGCACATTTCGGCCTTCTATGGCACTTGGTTGAAATTAGAGATAACTTTGTGATTTTGTCTGCTACCACTTGCTTGTTAATGCTGCTGTTGTATGTTAACATGGATAAATGCTGCTGTTCAGCCGGATCTCAGGTGTGCCGTGTGGGGTGGGAAGATTGCTACCCCGAAATCCAAATTGGGGTCCTAAAGGGTTTATTTCCTTTCAGTTGCGGGAAGTTAGAGCCGAATACAAAAGGAAAATAATCCCTAGATTGCTGAGCCTGGCCTTGAGTGCTGACCCGAAGGTTACACTTTGCCGAGGCAAAAATAAAAACAGTGTCAAATAAAATCAATCAAAAATAATACACTTGAAATAGTTTAAAATAACCTGCCAGGGAGGCTGCAATTGGGCTGCAGAAAGCCACGGCATAATCGAAACCTCAGCAGTCATAATAATAAATCAGTCAATAGCGAGGGGAAGTTTTTCACTGCAGAAATGCTTTTGCCTGCTGGGGAACATTTGAGAGAGAGGATGGCAGGCAGGCTAGCCTGAGAAAGGAGTCCTAGAGGAGAGTCGCACTGTGAGAAGGACCAGTTTCGTTTCATTATGGAAGCTGCAATTCTGTGTGGTCTTTCAATATAACACACACACACACAATTCAGGCCTGTGAGTGCATAACATGGTTTTGAGTGACAGTTGTTGGCACAGTCGCCTCTCGTCACTCTCCCCAACCCCTGAAAGACAGAAAGAGAAGCTTTGCTTCTCTAAGGGATGTGGGTAAAATTCATGTCCAGTAAAATTAAGCCTGATGCTTAAAGGTCCGTATAGTTAAAGCTATGGTTTTCCCAGTAGTGATGTATGGAAGTGAGAGCTGGACCATAAAGAAGGCTGATCGCCGAAGAATTGATGCTTTTGAATTCTGGTGCTGGAGGAGACTCTGGACTGCAAGAAGATCAAACCTATCCATTCTGAAGGAAATCAGCCCGGAGTGCTCACTAGAAGGACAGATCCTGAAGTTGAGGCTCCAGTACTTTGGCCACCTCATGAGAAGAGAAGACTCCCTGGAAAAGACCCTGATGTTGGGAAAGATGGAGGGCACAAGGAGAAGGGGACGACAGAGGATGAGATGGTTGGACAGTGTTCTCGAAGCTACCAACATGAGTTTGACCCAACTGCGGGAGGCAGTGGAAGACAGGAGTGCCTGGCGTGCTCTGGTCCATGGGGTCACGAAGAGGCGGACACGACTAAACCACTAAACAACAACAACAGATAGATAGATAGATAGATAGATAGATAGATAGATAGATAGATAGATGATAGATAGATAGATAGATAGATAGATAGATAGATAGATAGATAGATAGATAGAGATAGATAGACAGATAGGCAGTGGAAGACAGGAGGGCCTGGCGTGCTCTGGTCCATGGGGTCATGAAGAGGCGGACAAGACTAAACAACTCAACAACAACAACAACAACAATATACATAAGCCTGCTAAGTCAGGCCAAAGGGGGCTCATCTAATCCAGACGCCCATTTTGGGAAACCCGAAAGCAGGATCTGAGCACAAGAGCGACTCTCCCAACTTGCACTTTCGACTCACTGGTCCTTAGAAGCATTGCTATCTCTGGAAGCAGAGCATGGTCATCCTAGCTAGTAGCCATCAATGGCCCTCTCCTCCTCCATGATTTTGTCTGATCCTCTTTTAAAGACACCTGCGTTAGTGACCACTGCTGCCACTGGACACAGAATTAACCTGCGCCTCCATGGACAGCTGTGAGTCCAAAATGACTCCTGGTTTATGTGAGTCCACAGCACCAGGACCTGCTCCTCGAGAATTGTTGCGTTGGCGTTCCTATGTTCCTGTGATCGGAAGGTCAGAGAAGGTGCTCCGGTCACCCAGTCCATGCAGGTGCTGAAGAAGAGGCGGACGCATGGGTGTACCGAAAGGGGCCCTCAGGGTCATCCTGCCATCCGTGGGGACCAAACTCACTCTCCGCCATGTTGCACGGAGACCTCTCGCAGTCGACTGCTTTCCTGTTGGTTTCTCCCTCTCTTTTGTTCCCAGTTCCCTCTTGTAATAACAAATCTCTGGCAATTTCAATGTTGCTGCGGTTGGATGAAGAGGAAAGAACGGGTCGGGATCTGCTTTTAATTGCAAGTGGCTTTTGTGGTTAAAGTGGGGGGAAGCAATGTTGTGATAGCCTTCAGAGACAGACTGGGGGGGGGGGAGAGTACAGACTTCTGAGAACAAGGAAACACACTTGAAGTGTGTGTTGGGGGAAGGACATATTGTATACACATGTTCTCACAATCCTACATATTAAACTCCTGTGTCACATGCTAAACCAGGAGTGGGCAGAAAGTAGGCTGGGATCTACTGGGAGATCCCCAAGCGATTCTGCAGCAGATTTGCACAGAGTTTCTGACTCCCGTTAGTTTAACTGCTGCTCCAGATGAACCATTTATTTTGCATTCACCCTGACGGGCTTGCAAAAAGCTCACGCAGTTGTTAGACTTTTCCTAGTCCTTCCTGAGCATTTGTTTCTGAGGTGGTTGTGCAGACAAATTCCATGCTAAGGATCATTAGGAAAAGAAATGAAAATAAAACCTCTATACTAGATCTCAAAGTAGCTGTCTTATTACAAAAGAATTTCAGGAATAGACTGGAAAGAGAAGTTGCTGAATTGCAACTTATTACCAAACTTAAGACCATGGAGAGACCTGGTCTGAATAGAGACATTGGATTCTTATCTCATTATACATGACAAAGCTATTTTTAGCCATCTCACCCCTTGCTTTTTCCTCTAAGACCAATTGCAGTCGTTAGCAGTCGTCAACAGGTTTACCACACCTATCAGCCAATCACCCATCTGAGTAATACCCCTCCCCACCCTCTCACTATATATAAGGGTCTGGTGACTTCTGTTTCAGTGTATCTGAAGAAGTGTGCATGCACACGAAAGCTCAAACCAAGAACAAACTTAGTTGGTCTCTAAGGTGCTACTGGAAGGATTTTTTTAATTTTGCTTCGACCACGGCAGACCAACACGGCTACCTACCTGTAACTGAAAATAAAACTGCTGATGTCATGATGCCGTTATACAAATCTATGGTGCGACAGCATTTGGAGAAAGTTCTGAAAAGAGCCACCAGACTGATCAAAAGGGACGGAGCGACTCCTCCAGGAAGAAAGCTTGCAGCATTTGGAATGTTTTAGTTTAGGCAAGCGAGAGGCGGCATGACAGAAGTTTATAAAATTATACATGGCGTGGAGAAGCATTCACACAATGTAATCCAGTATGCATGTGTATCATGCGCCTTGTCATAAAATACAACTGTGCGATACATTGTTTCCAGCCTCACACCGATCAGAGTCCTGAAGCCATTCCTAATTCCTCTCTAGCCAAGGTGTAACACGTTTGCATAGGGTAAAGACATCCTGTCTGGTCTGTGTACAAACAGAAATGAATCTGACACTCATGAAGCCATGCTGATGTGAACGGCTGGTGGGAAAGAGGTGGGAGGGGGGCAGGGGCGACTTCACTGCGCTGCAAGGTGGTCATGTGAATGCACCCTTAAGCCGGGGAAAAGAAAACTGCATCAGGAGTGGACTTTTGTGTGCAAGGAAGAAGAAGAAGAAGAAGAAGAAGAAGAAGAAGAAGAAGAAGAGGAGGAGGAGGAGGAGGAGGAGGAGGAGGAGGAAGAGGAGGAGGAAGAAGAAGAGAGGAGGAAGAGGAGGAGGAGGAGGAGGAGGAGGAAGAGGATGAGGAAGAGGAAGAAGAGGAGTAGTTTGGATTTGATATCCCACTTTATCACTACCCAAAGGAGTCTCAAAGTGACTAACATTCTCCTTTCCCTTCCTCCCCCACAACAAACCCTCTGTGAGGTGAGTGGGGCTGAGAGACTTCAGAGAAGTGGGACTAGTCCAAGGTCACCCAGCAGCTGCATGTGGAGGAGCGGGGAAGCGAACCCGGTTCCCCAGATTACGAGTCTACCGCTCTTAACCACTACACCACACTGGCTCTCTGCGCACCCCATTGGGTTTCGGTGCTGAAAGGAAATCCCAAGGCTCAGCACATGCTCAGAGGCACCCTGGTCTCTGATTCTAACAGCATGCCTTTTGCACCTGGTCCTGGTTGGTAGATCTTGGGGTTCTAGCAAAAGCGCAAAGTAGATCTGACAAGCATGACGTCTGCCCACCCTTTGCATTAAAAGAACTGTCTTCAGAGCACTAAAGTCGCATTAAAAAGCCTTGTCACCCTGGATGGTAGAAAAAAAGAACAAAACGACTGCTTCTCCAGACTGTTTAGTCCAAGGAAATGCTTTGTAATTCTCTTTAAACTGCTCCTGAGCTGCACAGTAATTTTATTGGGAACTCTTAAATAACCTGACCCTGTTATGAGGGAGGCTGTGATAATTTTATTATTCATTCCTCACCCAAAAAATTACCTCGGGGCATCGTAACTTCTTCCTTGCTTAAAAGAGAACTCTGGAAAATGAGCAGCTGAGTTTTGTTTCCAAATGTGCTCCCAGAACACCGATTGATGCTCCTGAATCAAAGCTCTGTGGCGCCCATGCGTGTCCTTGCACTCTTTGCCTTTGACATCCCTGCTATAAAAAGGCCATGTGCATTCTTCTTTCCCTCTCTAAACTGCAAACTCTCAGCTTCCGGTGTTATAATCAAACTCTGCCATTTCTTCCTTCTCCGTGATATTTTTGGCCCCGGCACAGAGGTTGCTGTGGGGCGCAGTGGGTCAGTGTCAGTCCCCATGGGCACCAGCTGCAGCTGGGGAATGTGCAAAGTGATCTCTGCCTTTAACCTGCAAGCACACACTGCCGCATTGTCCTGCTTCTTGAATTACCCAGAACATTTCAAGCTTACAAGCCACAATTGAGCCATCTATGCTGTCTGTACCCCTTCAGCAGATTCAGGGTCAATCTAGTGGATCTATAGAGTTGGCAGAGGCATGAGTAACACAGGCATGTTTTTTCCAGGTGCAGAAAGGTGATTGACAAAACACCTGTACCTGTTGAAGTCCACTGGATGACAAGCCTATGCTAATGAGGCAAGAATGAATGTTAACATGAATTTGGAACAGTAAAAAACCTGTATCCTGATAGCTGAGATACTAAATATGATGATGATGCTTCTTTTTGATGATGCTTCTTGAGAACCAGTGTAGTGTAGTGGTTAAGAGCGGTAGACTCGTAATCTGGTGAACCGGGTTTGCCTCTCCGCTCCTCCACATGCAGCTGCTGGGTGACCTTGGGCTAGTCACACTTCTCTGAAGTCTCTCAGCCCCACTCACCTCACAGAGTGTTTGTTGTGGGGGAGGAAGGGAAAGGAGAATGTGAGCCGCTTTGAGACTCCTTTGGGTAGTGATAAAGCGGGGTATCAAATCCAAACTTCTCTTCTTCTTCTTCTTCTTCTTCTTCTTCTTCTTCTTCTTCTTCTGTGATCCCTCGTAGCCGAGTAAGTTTGTCTTCCATAAACACGGTTTTAACATTGAGTCCGTAAGTGACTGTGGAGGCCAATTCTGGATCCACACATCCTTCCACAGTGGGGACATTGGTTCCTGGGCGCGAGTTTATCACGGTGTGGATTTGCCAAGCATGCCTTCCTCTTAGCATGTTTCTCCCTTGCGTCCTGAGTTCGAGTGTCTTCAAAGCCCATGACACCTTTGGTAAAGGCTGTTCTCCAATTGGAGCGCTCGCAGGCCTGTGTTTCCTGTTGGTGTCTATACTACTTTTTTAAAGATTTGCCTTGAGATAGTCTTTAAACCTCTTTTGGTGACCACCAGCATTACGCTTTCCATTTTTAAGTTCAGAATAGTTGCTTCAGAAGACGATCATCAGGCATCTGCACAACATGACCAGTCCAACAAAGTTGATGTTAAAGAATCATTGCTTCAACACTGGTGAACTTTGCTTCTTCCAGTACACTGGTATTAGTTCGCCTAAATATGATGCAATACAATAACTAAACCAAACAGTCACTGGGCAGTGGTTTATCATCAGGATGACCTTTCCCTATAGACTTGCCTGCTGAGCATCTCTCACATGACTGTACATTGCAAGAGATCCTGGAACGGAAATTCACTTTCCACCCTAAAGCAACCAGCACTCCCTTGTGGCTGCACATTGGCTGTGTTTGCATAATACCTTCAAATCACATTTTTCACCTCAAAGAATTATGGGCACAGTCGTCTGTTAAGATCTGCTGGGAATTTTATATCTGTAAACTACAGTGCCCAGAATTCTTTGAGGGAAAGTATTTGCTTAAAATGTGCTTTAAAGGTATTGTGTGTACACAGCCCTTGTAAAAGGAAATGATTGGCAATGGGACAGGAGGCTCTCAGGCAACTCGTCCACCATTAGTAGTCCCTTCAGTGATAAACCCCTCCTTCTGCTTCCAAGGCAGTTGAGAGTCCTAGGAACCCAATTTGAAAAACTCCTCCCTAGAGTCCCACAGCACATATTGCTTTCTGTAGCACAAGAATCACCAGTGATCCTTGCAGGGGCAGGAGAGGGAGGACGAGGAGGTTGCATTTATACTTATTTATTTAACTAAGCACCATAATTCAAATTTTGAATTATGGTGCTGGAGGAGACACTTGAGAGTCCCATGGACTGCAAGAAGATCAAACCTATCCATTCTGAAGGAAATCAGCCCTGAGTGCTCACTGGAAGGACAGATCCTGAAGCTGAGGCTCCAAGACTTTGGCCACCTCATGAGAAGAGAAGACTCCCTGGAAAAGACCCTGATGTTGGGAAAGATGGAGGGCACAAGGAGAAGGGGACGACAGAGGATGAGATGGTTGGACAGTTTTCTCGAAGCCACCAACATGAGTCTGACCAAACTGTGGGAGGTCGTGGAAGACAGGAGTGCCTGGCGTGCTCAGGTCCATGGGGTCACGAAGAGTTGGACACAACTAAATGACTAAACAACCAACAACAATTTAACTAAGACATTTAATTTTTGTTCTTCTCTGGTGCAGAAGCACCACTCGGGGCAGCTAAATCAGCTAACAATTTTCAGTTCTGCACCTCCTTGTTCTCCTTTGGGACTTTTTTTTTTTAAGCTATAGCATCCCTCATGTCAGGGAAAGATTGTCCAAGACTGAGATGTTCTCTGTGACCATCTCCTTGTTCCCTGTGTTTTTCTTTAAAAAAAAAAAAATAAATTATATTTTGATACAAAATTGTACACACTTAAATCATAGCAAGAAATGTCTCACTCTTTTTGTTTTAATGTTGAGTGGTGCCCAGTTATGCTTGGCAGAGGGGTGTGTGTGTTAAGCCTTACATCAGGGGTAGGTGACCTGGTGTCCTCCAGATGTCCTGGACTACATCAGCCATCCCCTTGACCTTGCTTGCTGGTGATGATGGGTGATGAAGTCCAGAACATCTGGAGGACACCAGATTACACCCTCCTGCAAGATCCTTAGACATCCCCCCTTCCTGACTACCCCAATGGATTGCTTAGAAGCAGGTAAGGTAAAAGGCAAAGGACCCCTGGATGGTTAAGTCCAGTCAAAGGTGACTATGGAGTTGTGGCGCTCATCTCGCTTTCAGGCCAAGGGAGCCAGTGTTTGTCTGCAGACAGCTTTCCAGGTCATGTGGCAAGCAAGACTAAACCACTTCTGGCGCAATGGAACACCATGACAGAAGCCTGAGTGCATGGAAACACCATTTACCTTCCCTATTTATCTCCTTGCACTGGTGTGCTTTCAAACTGTTAGGTTGGCAGGAGCTGGGACAGAGCAATGGGAGCTCACCCCGTCGCAGGGATTTGAATCGTCGACCTTCTGGTCAGCAAGCCCAAAAGGCTGAGTGGTTTAGACCACAGCGCCACCTGTTGAAGGAGGAGAGAGGTTGGCTAACCCTCCAGGTGCTGATCTTCCTGGGCGTTCCATGCTACCCTCCACACACACAAAAATCACTCTCTTGCATGGCGGCTCTCCTACTTACTTGACGCAAGGCAATGGAAGTGGGGAACGACATTGGAGACCGTGCATGTGAGCAAGCCCTTGACTGCAGAGCTGGTGTTCTCGGGCTCTTCAATCGTGTTTTCAGAGCATTCACGACGGACAGCATTCTGTGACTCGGCAAAGAAGCAAATGTGGAATTTAACCAAGAAGCCCAGTGCCTACCAGCACTCCTCCTTATGTGTATATCATCTTGGGAATATCACCTTCTGGCTGAGATACAGCCAGCCTCTCCTGGGACTACCGGTAGGAAGGACATAGATAGATTTCAGCACCATGGAAAGCAACCGCTTCTAATGCCTACAAGTCCTGGGCAGAACAGCTGGGTGGGGATGTATCACTGCAAATTTTACACAAAGGCTCAGACAGATTATTCTAAGACCAGAAAAACACCTGCTGGTGTACCTTAGGGACAGACTAGGTGTAAATATGTTGCTTTCAAAATGCCAAGCAGTACTTACCTTGCGTTGTGACTTCATGGAGGGCACCGATGTAAGGAAGAGTCAGAGAACTGCATGATGTTAACTCATCACAGAGGAATATAAGTTACTCGGTTCTGCTGGACCAGAGATCTCACGTCTGGTGGCCTTCAGAGGTTTGGGACTACAGTTCCCATCAACCCCAGCTTATGGGAGTTCAGTCCAAACCAACTGGGCATAAGAACATAAGAAGAGCCTGCTGGATCAGGCCAATGGCCCATCTAGTCCAGCATCCTGTTCTCACAGTGACCAGCCAGATGCCTGTCAGAAACTGGCAAGCAGAAATCTCATCTCTCGCCACCAGGTATTCAGAAGCATTGCTGCCCCCATCTGGGGTGGCAGACCATAGTCATTGCAGCTAATAGCCATTGACAGCCCTTTCACCATGCATCTGGCTTTAAAAGAGGGTTGGGCAAATGTATAGGGCTATCAGTCGCTACTAGCCACAATGGCTATGCTCTGCCTCAACAGTTGGAGGCAGTGGTGGAAACTGCAGGAGGAGAGGGGGCTCTTGTGCTGAGATCTTGTGAGTTTCCCCTAGGAATCTGTTTTGCCACTGTGAGAACAGAATGCTGAACTAGATGGGTCATTGGTGTCATCCAGCAGGTTCTTCTTATGTTTCAGTGTGGTGTAGTGGTTAATAGCGGTAGACTCGTAATCTGGGGAACCGGGTTCGCGTCTCCTCTCCTCCACATGCAGCTGCTGGGTGACCTTGGGCTAGTCACACTTCTCTGAAGTCTCTCAGCCCCACTCACCTCACAGAGTGTTTGTTGTGGGGGAGGAAGGGAAAGGAGAATGTGAGCTGCTTTGAGACTCCTTCGGGTAGCGATAAAGCGGGATATCAGATCCAAACTCCTCCTCCTCCCCTTCTTCTTCTTCTTCTTCTTCTTCTTCTTCTTCTTCTTCTTCTTCTTCATGTTCCTTAATCTTGCCTACTGTGATTTCTGGCAGTGGCTCTCCAGGATTTCAGACAGACAGACATGTCTCTCCTTCCCTGGACAGATGGCCACAATGCATGATTGCACTTACTCTGTTCCCACAATATCAGAGAAGCATTTTGGGTAGCAGCCTGAATTTAAAAGGGAACATGGAAAGCCACCTTGATACAAGTCATACTGTTAACCCATCTAGCTCAATGCTGTCTACACTGACTGGCAGTAGCTCCCAAGGGTTTCAAGCAGGTCCTGCATGGAGATGCCAGGGATCAAAAAAAAAAGTTACAGTTTTGTTTAGTGCATTATTTTTATTGTTTTTTTTATGATGTCTTGCAATTTGTTGGTGTAGTTTATGCGTTAAATTTGCATGTACTGGCTTGTCTTATGGAATGTGCAAACCAACACACCACCTACCCTGGATCACTGGGGAAGGATCAGCTTATAAACTGAATAAATCAAATCAAGGCTGGCATCTTCTGCGTGGAAAAGCATGTGCTCTACTGCTGAGCTATGAGCCCTTAAAGCCAGGCCTGGTGTGTCCTGCACACTCCCAGCCAAGGAAGACCAACGGCCAATAGTTAATTCTTTATTGACAAAAGCACACTGTTACAGCAGCTCCTAAGATGCACCAGATACACACATGCACACTTCTGGCATCTACATAGCTGGCATTAACTTTTTCAGGTTCATGCTTGTATATGCTTTATGAAATAAAATAAATTAAAGGTAAAGGGACCCCTGACCATTAGGTCCAGTCATGACCGACTTTGAGGTTGCGGTGCTCATCTCACTTTACTGTCCAAGGGAGTACAGCTTCCAGGTCATGTGGCCAGCATGACTAAGCCGCTTCTGGCGAATCAGAGTAGGACACAGAAACTCTGTTTACCTTCCCGCCAGAGTGGTACCTATTTATCTACTTGCACTTTGACATGGTTTCAAACTGCTAGGTTCGCAGGAGCAGGGACCGAGCAACGGGAGCTCACCCCGTCGCAGGGATTCGAACCACCGACCTTCTGATCGGCAAGCCCTAGGCTCTGTGGTTTAACCCACAGCACCACCCACGTCCCTTTAAAATAAATTAAGCCCACCCAATTTGCACTTCCCAGACCAAAGCGCAACCCAAGGGCCCGCCTAGTCCAGCATCCTGTTCTCAGACTGGCCTCCCAGATACCCCAATGGGAAGCTAGAATGCATGGTGGATGTGCCCCAAAATAAAGGACTTCTGGGAAAAGATTTATAATGAAATGAAAAAGGTGTTGAAGGACACCTTTCATAAGAAACCCAAAGCCTTTCTTTTGGGAATTATAGGGGAGGAAATCCCCCCAAAAGACAGGACTTTTTTTTTTATGCAACGACAGCAGCGAGACTACTGATTGCGAAGAACTGGAAGACACAAGAAATACCAACAGTGGAAGATTGGCAAATGAAGATGATTGACTTTATGGAACTCGCCAAACTGACAGCAAGACTGCGCAAACAGAGGGGGGATGCGGTGCAAGAAGATTGGAAGAAATTTAAAATGTATTTTAAAAAAGATTGTAATATGGAAAGTATTTGAAAATCTAGGGTATAAGCTAGAGTTTACCGGATTAAAATTGGGACTGAAAATATATTTGAGGTTAAAAAAAAAAGGGTAACAATGATTAAATGAATAAATGGATAAAAAAGGTTAGATAAGAGGTTGAATTTGAAGATGAACTTGTCTGAAAGTAAGAGTTAAATGTGAAACCAGGAAGGGAGGATAGGGGGAAGTCCCAACAAGATGTTAAGGAAAATAGGTGAAAAATGATATACTTTATTGTTGTGTTTATATGTTTATGTTATGTTTTTCTTTTGTAGTCTATGTGCTTGTTTTGTTTTATATGATAAAACGAATAAAACTATTATTAAAAAAAAAACCAGAATGCAGGACATGAGCCCAACATCACAGCCCACCTTTGGAACAGAGCTTTCCATCTCAGGAACCGAGATACAGAGGCATTCAAAGCCTCCGACAGAAGAGGTCTTCGTGGGCACAGGAAAGCCGAAAGCAACAGTATCATTATATCTTGATTTTATTAGGGCCGACAGAGGAGTCACGAAGTAGCGATGAAGCTTTTGAGTTAAAACAGGGGAAATGGAGGTTTGGGGGGAGAGATAGGATGTCGGGCATTTGTAACACAATGCTCTTTTGATTGCAGTGGAACATAAGGAAGGAGACGCCGCCTGCAGTTGTACGCTCTGCAGGATCACAGGATGCAGCTGCTGGGGCTGATGAAACTCTAGGGTAGTTCATATAAATAAAAGGCGGACAAAAAAGGCCGTTTCCCAACCGAAATTGCTACATTGTTTGTGTCGCAAGAGAGCGGTTGTTCGGGGATGGATAAAACGCTGGATTGATGTCGGCTGTTGTCAGCAGCACTCTTACTCGTAAAAGCCTTTATGGGTCACCCTAAGCACCTGCCTTTGGTATATATGACTGAAGAGGCAGGCTGTAATGGCACAGAGGAGATAAAAGGGTTCCGAAAGGCCAGCTCTAAATCACTTCTTGTTTTGCTGCCGCTGTCCTGGACTACAAATCCCATCAGCCTCAGTCAGCATCGCTGGGCTGGCTGACAGTAGCCATTGCCGCAAACATCTGGAGGACACCAAGCCGGCAAAGGCTGCAGTGGCAGCAGTAAGCGGCTTGCAGGACTCGTCTGATTAAACTGTATCCTTTTAAATTTAATTAATCCATTCATTCTCTGTTCTGGAGCTCCAGCGCTCCCTTTCTTTTAGAGGTCAAACGCCAAGCCTGAATACATTTTGGAAATGTTGCAAAAGAAAGGGGGGGGAACCCCTTTATCTCAGCAAGCATTTATTTAGCAAGCGAAATTGAGCAGAGGTCTGTTTTGTTCACGGCGATTTAGAAACGGCTCTTTTCCACATTGCTGCCTGTGACCACAATGGATTTCTACTGGGCCACAGGCCACCAATGTGTCTTGAAAGAACCTCACGGAGTCATAAAATCATAGTATTGTAGAGGTGGCGCTGTGGGTTAAACCACAGAGCCTAGGGCTTGCTGATCACAAGGTCGGCGGTTCGAATCCCTGCGACGGGGTGAGCTCCCGTTGCTCGGTCCCTGCTCCTGCCCACCTAGCAGTTCGAAAGCACGTCGAAGTGCAAGTAGATAAATAGGTACCGCTCCAGCGGGAAGGTAAACGCCGTTTCCGTGCGCTGCTCTGGTTCACCAGAAGCGGCTTTGTCATGCTGGCCACATGACCCAGAAGCTGCACACCAGCTCCCTCGGCCTACTTCTGTATGATCACTGGGCAACCCAGAAGCAGGGAGTGTTCTGGAGAGAGGCAGGGAGGCGATGGCTTCATGGGGCTCACAGATGAAGGCTGCACCCCAGCTGTCAGCACCTGCACCCAGGGCTACATAAATGATGCATGAGCAAAGGAAGTTTCAACCTCGCCACCTTTGGAGCACCTGAGTGGCAAACATGATACATCCATCAAATCCACAGCCTCATCTCTTCGGGGCCCTTGATAGCAGCCTCTGTGAGGAAGGGGGCTTCTCCCCCAAGCCAAAGGTCCACTGATCCATCCGTCACAGTGGGCCCTGTCTGCCTTTGATCCCTCTCCGATGTGCTCAGCAGGCTTCTTGCCATTTGATGGATCGTGACCAAGCGTGGAAAGGTTAACCCCCTGCAATCGGCAGGCAGGCAGCTGCTGCCCTCGCGGCTTCTTGCTCTACAAATCACGAAGCACAGAGACTTGGAAAGGTTATGCTGCGTGGAGCCTCAGAACACAGCCCTTTTTTGCATCCCATGTATATTTCATGGCGGCTCAGAGCAGGAGCCGGCCTTGACATGCCCTGCATTGACAATGGGCAGCCCTCGGAGTTCAGGTTGCCACAGGCAGGCACTTAAAATAAAGAGAGTTAATGCAATTCTAGGACGCGGGTGGCGCTGTGGGTTAAACCACAGAGCCTAGGGCAGTGATGGCTAACCTTGACACTCCAGATGTTTTGGGACTACAACTCCCATCATCCCTGACCACTGGTCCTGTTAGCTAGGGATGATGGGACTTGTAGTTCCAAAACATCTGGAGTGTCAAGGTTAGCCATCACTGGCCTAGGGCTTGCTGATCAGAAGGTCGGCGGTTCGAATCCCCGCGACGGAGTGAGCTCCCGTTGCTCGGTCCCAGCTCCTGCCCACCTAGCAGTTCGAAAGCACGTCAAAGTGCAAGTAGATAAATAGGTACCGCTCCGGCGGGAAGGTAAACGGCGTTTCCGTGCGCTGCTCTGGTTCGCCAGAAGCAGCTTAGTCCTGCTGGCCACATGACCTGGAAGCTGTATGCCGGCTCCCTCGGCCAGTAAAGCGAGATGAGCACCCCAACCCCAGAGTCGGTCACGACTGGACCTAATGGTCAGGGGACCCTTTACCTTTAAGGTGCTACTGCAAGGAATTTTTTTATTTTGTTTCAACTACGGCAGACCAACACGGCTACCTACCTGTAACAAGTTCATACAGTTATGGCCACATGACCTGGAAGCTATACGCCGGCTCCCTCGGCCTATAGAGCGAGATGAGCGCTGCAACCCCAGAGTCGTTCGCGACTGGACCTAATGGTCAGGGGTTCCTTTACCTTTTAGGCTGCAACAACAGAAGTCAAGTGTCCAGATCAAGGGAAGTCATAGTCCCACTCTCTTCTGCCTTGGTCAGACCACACCTGGAATACTGTGTCCAATTCTGGGCACCATAATTTAAGGAGGATGTTGGCAAGCTAGAATGTGTGCAGAGGAGGGCAACCAAGATGATCAAGGGTCTGGAGATGAATGGTGGAAGAAGCTGGGTCTGTTTAGCCTGGAAAAGAGGAGACTGAGAGGAGATTTGATAGCCATCTTCAAATATCTCAAGGACTTTCCCATGAAAGAGGGAACAAGCTTGTTTTCTCCTGCTCTGGAGGGCAGGACCCGAACCAGTGGATTCAAGTGACAAGAAAGGAGATTCTGATTAAACATTAGGAAGAACTTTCTGGTGGTAAGGGCTATTTGAGACTGGAACAGACTCCCTTGGTGGTGGTTTTTAAGCAGGGATTGGATGCCCATTTGCCAGAGATTATTTCGTTGCAAATCCTGTGTTGCAGGGCTTCTGAAAATCGTTCGAAAACCAGAGCAGTTACTTCCAGGTTTTCGGCATTCGGGAGCCGAAACGGAG
Source organism: Darevskia nairensis (assembly GCA_034642065.1). Classification (NCBI taxonomy): domain Eukaryota; kingdom Metazoa; phylum Chordata; class Lepidosauria; order Squamata; family Lacertidae; genus Darevskia; species Darevskia nairensis. The sequence goes on along the minus strand of JAWWNI010000829.1, from coordinate 180,191 downwards.
GCGGTCGGGAGCCGAGGTTTGACTGTACTGGGGATGAGTTGACGGAACCACATGGGGTGTGGCCGGGGCAAAAATTGGCAGCTCCTGTGCTAGGCAGATATCAGTCCCATCAAAGGAAAGCAACTTTCAAAGGAACTTGAAGAAGCAACTAAACACCAGGAAGAACTTTTTGACAGTAAAGACCTTGGAGAGCTGTGATGGGTGGGTGGGTGGGTGGGGCCTTTTTTGTGTGTGTGTGTTTTGTGCTTTTTTCTTAGAATCATAGAATCCTAGAGTTGGAAGAGACCACAAGGGCCATCCAGTCCAACCCCCTGCCAAGCAGGAAACACCATCAAAGCATTCCTGACAGATGGCTGTCAAGCCTCTGCTTAAAGACCTCCAAAGAAGGAGACTCCACCACACTCCTTGGCAGCAAATTCCACTGTCAAACAGCTCTTACTGTCAGGAAGTTCTTCCTAATGTTTAGGTGGAATCTTCTTTCTTGTAGTTTGAATCCATTGCTCCGTGTCCGCTTCTCTGGAGCAGCAGAAAACAACCTTTCTCCTTCCTCTATATGACATCCTTTTATATATTTGAACATGGCTATCATATCACCTCTTAACCTTCTCTTCTCCAGGCTAAACATACCCAGCTCCCTAAGCCGTTCCTCATAAGGCATCGTTTCCAAGCTTTGACCATTTTGGTTGCCCTCTTCTGGACACGTTCCAGCTTGTCAGTATCCTTCTTGAAATGTGATGCCCAGAACTGGACACAGTATTCCAGGTGAGGTCTGACCAGAGCGGAATACAGTGGTACTATTCCTTCCCTTGATCTAGATGCTATACTCCTATTGATGCAGCCCAGAATTGCATTGGCTTTTTTAGCTGCTGCATCACACTGTTGTTCTTTTTTCTTTTCTTTTTCTTTTTTTTCCCTTTTTTTCTTTTACGGGATGGCATGCAATTTCGTTGCACTTGTATAGCATTGTGCTTGTACTTGTGCAATGACAATAAATAAATTATCTATCTTATCTTTCTTATCTATCAGTAAGAGCTGTTTGACAGTGGAATGGACTCCCTCGCAAGGGGGTGGGCTCTCCTTCACTGGGGGCTTTTAAACAGAGGCTGGATGTCAGGGATCCTTCAGCTGCAAACCCTGCATTGCAGTGGGTTGGACTAGATGAGCCTTGGGGGGCCCTTTGAACTCTACAATTCTTTTATTCTGACTCTCTCCGTTCTTTGTCTGTTTGTTCGCCCTGCTCAAGTAACCCAGCCTCGCGCCCCACGCCTACGTTTCCTGATTTGTAATTCAGAGCTAATGATATTTATATGGACGGCGAAGCAAAACCAAACACTTCCGAGCAACCTCGGCTAAGTGTCTCCCCCACGGGTTAGCAGCTGTCTGGTATTCAAGCGCTGGGTAATTAGCGACTGCCAAATTGCTCTCCGAAGCAAACAGGGGAGGCCTTGCTTTTGGAAGAGGGCGGCCATTACATGCTGCGCTGGTCCTTCTTTCCTCAGTTTACCACGCCAAGCGCTGGGCAACCCCCAGGGTCAGTCAGATAGGTGCCTTTCCTGCCCACCTTAACTCTTTCCTCCAGCCATTTCCCTCGCCTAGCCTGTGTTTCTGCCCAGCGAGGGAACTAATTGTACCAATTACACCACATCCACACACCGCCTTTGTTGGAGAAGGCTTGTTGCCGTTCCTGCCTTGCAATTTGGGCCTCAGCGAGACAGGTAGCATTTATCTAGGCCAGCTCTCCTGACGAACACCCTGACAGCTCGCACAAAGGAGAGGCGTCTGACAGCCACGCTCACCATGGCAACCGGGAAAGCTTGCCAGCCCGTCGGGCGCCGTGCGAATCCTCAGAGAGGCAACTGTGGACACCAACTTCCTGAATATTTCCGCTGCAGAGCCTCTGCCCCAAAGGAAGAGGACTATTTACGCTGGCGCCCATTGAGACTGGTAGGGCAGAAAGCAGGGAGCCTGACAGTAGGGGGAGCTAGAGAGCCAGTGACAGGTGCCTCCAATACTTTCCAGTTTCGCTCTCTGTCTCCTCCCTGAGTTCTGCAATGGCAACACGGAGGCTAAGGCGGTGCAGGAGAGTGACAGGCAGTGATGGCTACCAACCGGGATGGCACTAAAAGTAGCTATCGATGGCTACTATTCTAGTCCAGTGTCCTGTTCTCACAGTGGCCAGCCAGATAATAATAATAATAATAATAATAATAATAATAATAATTTCTTATTTGTACCCCGCCCATCTGGCTGGGTCTCCCCAGCCACTCTGGGCAGCCTCCAACAGATATTAAAATACATTAAAATATCACAGGTTAAAAACTTCCCTAAACAGGGCTGCCTTGAGGTATTTTCTGAATGTCAGATAGTTGTTTATCACTTTAACCTCTGCTGGGAGGGTGTTCCACAGGGCGGGCGCCACTACCGAGAAGGCCCTCTGCCTGGTTCCCTGTAGCTTTGCTTTTCGCAGTGAGGGAACCTACAGTTGCCTGTAGAAAGTCAGCAAGCAGGATCTGAGCACAATTAGCTTCTCCCCTCCTGTGGTTTCCAGCAACTGGAATTCAGAAGTATTGCTGCCTCCAAGTGTGGCTGCAGAGCCGTGCCCCCATCGTTCTGCCTGGACACCAGGGTCCAGCGCCAAGGGCCTTCTGGCGGTTCCCTCCCTGTGAGAAGTGAGGTTACAGGGAATCAAGCAGAGGGCCTTCTCGGTGGTGGCATCCACCCTGTGGAACGCCCTCCCACCAGATGTCAATAAAATAAACAACTATCTGACTTTTATAATACAAAGGCAGCCCTGTTTAGGGAAGTTTTTAATGACTGATGTTTTAATGTATTTTTAATCTCTTGTTAAGGGACACGTCCCAAAGAGGTCGGTGGAGCTCAAAGAGGACAAGAATGGCAAAAGTCCTAGGCTGGGTCAGGAGATATTAGGTCAATTCAGCTCAGACTTCCTCCACCTTGTGCTGTCCAGATGTCTTAAGACCCCCCCAGCAGGAGTTGTAGTTCATGGTTGGGGCTGTTGGGAGTCGCAGTGCAAAAAATCTAGAGGGCATCAGATTGGGGAAGTGTGATGGCCTGGGATTCAGACTCGGATGCTGAACCTGAGGGATCCCAGCCTGCACAGGATTCCCCGCCTCCAGAACCAGCAGAGCTGGGACTAGGGCCTGAGTCTGAAGGGTCCTCACCTGTGCTGGATCCTCAGGTGCAGGCATCTGCTGAGTCTGCTCTGGCTCCTGATGGGATGCAGGACCCATTGCCTGCAGGTGCTCCACTCCCAGCCCCGTCAGAGGAAGCTGAGGTTGCCCCTGGGTCCGGTAACCCACCAGCCTCTCCTGAGCTGCAGAGGCTCAGGGCAGAGAGGCGGAGAAGAAGAAGAAGAAGAGTTTGGATTTGATATCCAGCTTTATCACTACCCAAAGGAGTCTCAAAGCGGCTGGATCCTCAGGTGCAGGCATCTGATGAGACTGCTCTGGCTCCTGATGGGATGCAGGACCCATTGCCTGCAGGTGCTCCACTCCCAGCCCCGTCAGAGGAAGCTGAGGTTGCCCCTGGGTCCGGTAACCCACCAGCCTCCCCTGAGCTGCAGAGGCTCAGGGCAGAGAGGCGGAGAAGAAGAACAAGAGTTTGGATTTGATACCCCGCTTTATCCCTACCCAAAGGAGTCTCAAAGTGGCTAACATTCTCCTTTCCCTTCCTCCCCCACAACAAACACTCTGTGAGGTGAGTGGGGCTGAGAGACTTCAGAGAAGTGTGACTAGCCCAAGGTCACCCAGCAGCTGCATGTGGAGGAGCGGAGACGCGAACCCGGTTCACCAGATTATGAGTCTACCGCTCTTAACCACTACACCACACTGGCAAGAGAACTAAGTTCCTGCAGGAGGAGTGCTCGCCTCCAGGCCAGAAGGAGAAGTGGGTCACCAGAGGATCGGGGCTGCACTATGCCTCGGGGCAGATAAAAGCCGGCCAGCCCCAGCCCCAAGTTGCGTGAGCAACACAGTTGCTACCGTGGGCCTGCCTGGGTCCTCATGCCTATTCCTGACCTGTACCTTGCCCTGCTTCCTGCCTTGCTCCTTGCCGGGAGGACCCCCTGTTGGACTCCTGGACCTTGGACTGGACTTTGACCCTGCTTCACAGACGAACCCTTGGCGTGTTCCTGACCTCTGACTACCTGGCTAGACCCTTGGACTGTTACCTGACTGCTGCCCCACCCCCACCCCCGGACTTGGTTGTTCGCTGGACCCACCGCTGTTGTCTGGGACTGCTGACCACGTCCCGCTCGGCCCCGGGTGAGTTTCTGGTCTTCCCACCTGGTGTCCTCTGGGCCAGGCACCCCCAGGGCCAGCACAGGAAGTCTGGTTTAATGCAACAATCGGGAAACCCATGTGGCTTCTAAGAAGCTCACAAGCAGAGCATGAAGGCAGGAGCCTTCAACGATGGATGCTTTTAGTTGAGATTCCTGCATTGCTGGGGGTTGGACTGGATGACCCTCGGGGTCCCTTCCGACTGTATGAACCAAGAACACACTTTTATTCTTTGTTTCTTTGTTTAATTGGTATGCCACTTTAAACATCAAGGAAACTCAAAACAGTTCGCAGTGAAAAAACAGTATTCTATGGAAAATACAAATTTCACTCCAGCTGCTAATGATGTACAATAACTGTACATTTTAAATACCGTGTATGGAATACAAAATTCATCAGAATACAGCAACAGAACACAGCATAATTACAATATATGCACATATCTTTAAAAATCACATGCACATTACAAAAAAAGCATCTTCACATGTAATGACACAGCTCAGGAATTCAATCACCATGCTGTCATTGCCACTCACTCAGCAATCAAAATCTCCTTGCTCCTGTCAGTGTCGCATGGTTCCTCCATTCACTCAATTCTCACTTCGGCAAAACACTCAAACATTCAGCAGCCAATAATCATGGAGAAACCCAACAGGTGAGAACCCAAAAAGTCCATCATTTCTTCCCTGTCTCTCACCTGGGGTGATACAGGCACCCGCTTCCCATCTCTCACCAAGGGAGGTTAAGTCCTTCGCCTTCCACAATCACAACAAAGAAGCTTAGCTTCAGAACCTCACGGGGAGCATTGCAACAGATCAAAGCTTTGCTGCCCAGCATCTGGTATTCAGCAGCATAGTGCTTTTGAACATGCAGCTCTGTGGAGTCAGCCACTCAGAGCATGGCTGGAATGTGGAATCCTGAATCTTCCAATTTTCTGCATCATTGGATGTCCACAAGTTCTACAGTTAAGAGAGATGAAGGAATCCTTTCTCTATCCATTTTCTTCATACCATGCATAACTGTATGAACTTGTTACAGGTAGGTAGCCGTGTTGGTCTGCCGTAGTCGAAACAAAATAAAAAAATTCCTTCCAGTAGCACCTTAAAGGTAAAGGGACCCCTGACCATTAGGTCCAGTCATGACCGACTCTGGGGTTGCGGTGCTCATCTCGCTTTAGTGGCCGAGGGAGCCGGCATACAGCTTCCAGGTCATGTGGCCAACATGACTAAGCCACTTCTGGCGAACCAGAGCAGCCCGTTTACCTTCCCGCTGCAGTGGTACCTATTTATCTACTTGCACTGTGACATACTTTCGAACTGCTAGATTGGCAGGAGCAGGAACCAAGCAACTGGAGCTCACCCCATCGCGGGGATTCGAACTGCCGACCTTCTGACCAGCAAGCCCTAGGCTCTATGGTTTAACCCACAGCGCCACCTGCGTCCCTAGTAGCACCTTAGAGACTTAGTAGCACCTTAGAGACCAACTAAGTTTGTTCTTGGTATGAGCTTTCGTGTGCATGCACACTTCTTCAGATACATGCATGCATGCACACAAAAACTCATACCAATAACAAACTTAGTTGGTCTCTAAGGTGCTACTGGAAGGAATGTTTTTATTTTGTATGAACTTGCATTATGTCGCCTCTTCCTCGCCTTTCCTCTAAGCAAAAAAGGCTCAAATGCTGCAACCTTTCCTCAATGGGGAATCACTTCACCTCCCTGATCGTTTGGTGGTCCTTTCCTGAACCTCTTCCAACTCTACGATATCCTTTTTGAAGTGAGGCGGCCAGAACCCTAAACCAGGACTCTAAATGTAGTCGCACCGCAGATTGGTAAGATGGCATTATGATATTGGCAGTTTTATTTCCAATTCCTTTCCTGATGCTCCCCTGTGTGGAATTTGGCTTTTTCACAGCCGCTGCACACTGGGTCAGCTTTTCAGGGTCCCCAGCCCCATCTGCAGATGTCATTGGGGAATGAACATGAGACCCTCTGGTTACAAAGAAGATGTTCTCCTCACTGAGCTATGGCCTTTTCCCCTGCACATCTGTGTTGCTTATTCCATGCATTCAGATTCCCTTTGCATATATGATCACTGTGACTTTTAAACAGAGGTTGGATGGTCATCTGTCATGGATGCTTGAGCTGAGATTCCTACATTGTGCGGGGTTGGGCTAGATGACCCACGGGGTCCCTTCCACCTCTAAGATTCTATAATTCCAAAACTTTTCTATTGAGTATCATAGCTAAAGACATTCCAAATAATGTAAGAGGGGTGTTTTTATATGCTACGGCAGCAGCACGGACCTTGGTGGCAAAGGGGTGGAAGGATCCAGAAGCTCCGACGCTAACAGATTGGCAGAATAAATTACAAGAGTTTGCCAAAATGGCACAGCTGGCAAACAGTCTGAAAGGTAATTCCAGACAAAAATTTAAGGAAAAATGGGATAAATATAAATTGCATGTCCGGAAATATAGTAAGGGCATGCTAACTATGCCAGCATTTGAATGACCTTAGAAACAGTACGAGTTTGGTAATAGTAGCAAGGATACATGTTGATATGTCCACAAATAACAACTTGTTGGAGGTCCCGAGCCACAAGGCCGTTAGACTGGTGTCAACTAGGGCCAGGGCCTTTTCAGCACTGGCCCCAACCTGGTGGAACACTCTGTCACAAGAGACCAGGGCCCTGTGGGATTTGATATCTTTCCGCAGGGCCTGCAAGACAGAGCTGTTCCGCCTGGCCTTTGGGTTGGACTCCCCTTGGTTTTGAGTATGAGTATGGGTGTGAAGCGGCACTTTAAAATTTAAATTGTCTTTTTAATCTGTATTTTAATTAATGGTTTTCTTTTTATATTTTTATTGTAATTTTTCTGATGTTAGCCGCCCTGAGCCCGGTTTCGGCTGGGAAGGGCGGGGTATAAATAAAATTTATTATTATTATTATTATTATTATTATTATTATATAAGAATGTAATAGAAAATATAAAAAGAAATGCATAATAATCAGGAGCAGATTCATTTGTATTATTGGAATATACTGTTGGGATTGACAGGAAGTCTAATTGTTTGGTTTACTCATGATTGAAATTCGTTGCTTTTGGTATTTTTTGTTTTCTTCTTTTGTTTGCGTTTTTAGGTCGTAGGTTTTCTTTTTATTATTATTATTATTGTATAATAAGAGACATGATCCAAAGTATTGTAATATAAAGTTCTTTGTTATTGTAACATATGAAGATTAATCAATAAAAAGAGTTTTTTAAAAAAAGATTCTGTAAAGCAAACAACTTGGACTCTGAATTCTTCCGCCATCTGTCTTTTCTTTCTTTGAGCAGGGCTCAACTGCCCAGCAGATCAATGACTTTGCATGGAACCCCATCGCGCTTGTTGGAAGGGCAAGAGAAAAAGTCTGACTTCTAGTTGCTCCGGGTCTCCAGGAAAGACCAAAAGACGCGCTGCAGGTGACCGGCTCTTTGCAATAGACCACAGCAGCAATGCCACGCTGAAGCGGCGCAAACCCTCGCCCAATCGCTTCGACAGCTGCTCGGCACGAATTATTTATCTCCTCTGCGCCGCTACGAGTCCCCCAGGTGGAAATCAGATGATCGGAAGAGCAGGGTGAATATTGATGCAAGGTTAAAATCAAAACCTGCTTCTGGCAGGTGTTGCAAAGGCCAGCGCAAGAGAGGCAGGCAGGGCCCGGGGCATCATGCACATGACCTTTTGTGGGGAGGAAACACACAGTCATAGGTACATCAGCTAAAGGAATTTGCAGAAATAGAAGTGAGATCAGCGTTCTGGAAAAAGCCGGGATCCTAAAATTCCAGGTGACCAGATCTAAGTTTTACCCCGTTCCCGTCCAGTCTTCTGCACATTTATCCTGGGGTGGAATAGGAAATCCACAGTGGCTCATGCAAGTTTCTTGGTGAGGTTGATGGACTTACATTTCATGCAGCTCATTTCATGCACACGAAAGCTCATACCAAGAACAAACTTAGTTGGTCTCTAAGGTGCTACTGGAAGGAATTTTTTTATTTTATTTTGTTTTAGGAAATCCACAAGCATGTTTAAAATATCCCTGTCAGAGCCCTCTCTTTCATGAAGTCCCTCTTGATGTTGCCATGGGTCCACTGCCAGGGAAAAGGCGTCTTGCAAGGCCAGGGGTGGGTTTATAGCCTGGGATGGGGTCTCTGAGCATGCACAGAGTGCCTCCCCGCCCCTGCTGCCTTTGAGCATGCAGAAAGAATACTCCTCACACAAACATCATCTCTCAGGGGAAATGTCTTTTGCAAGGCTGGAGCTGTAGGAGTTGGCTTGAAGACCAGGATGCTGCTGCTGGTGGTGGTCTCTGGGCATGCACAGAGTGCCCTCCCTACCACATCCTAGGCAGCATGTTGCAAAACAGGCAACACCTTTCTTGTCTTTTTTAAAGAAGAAGTTGACCCCTTTCTGAGTCCCCAAGTTCAAGATAAACGAACAAATAATAGATACACGACATGTAACTTCTCTACTGTTTGACCCACTCCCATAATCCTAGAAGTTTATTTTATTATATGTCTTTATTTATTTACATTTATATCCCACCCCCCCACCCCCAGTGAGCATCACAGCTGAGTGGGGATTTGAACCGTGGTCTCCCACGTCTTAAGTCTGAAACTCGACACCGCACTGGAATCATAGAGAGATCGATGGCTGCAACTGGTAAAGGAAATTTTGACTTTTCTTATGCTTTTGCAAAGAGTCTTCAAGCACAACCAAGTGTTATCCATTCACACCGTGCAGACGTCCCAGCTGTCCTAAGGCTCGGGGCGAGCAAAGACGTTTAATAAAAAGAGAGCCGTTAAGATGCTCAGAAATGTCGGGATCTGCCTGAACGCACCAGTCTGCATGTCCACTGGTGACCAGCTCGGTTCACGTGGCAATGGGCTTCTCCTGCACAACCATCATAACTCAGGAAGAGGCCCCGGGAGGAAGCCGAAAGAGAAATAACTTCCTGTCCGCAGCAGCTGCTGCTCCACAAAAGACCAACTTTGATCTGGATAAGTCAGCACTTTTGGGCCCTGAAAGTCCTGCTAAATCAAAGGCAAGGCAAGGAGAGAGAGAGAGAGAGAGAGAGAGAGAGAGAGAGAGAGAGAGAGAGAGAGAGCCAGGCAGGGAAATGGCACAATAAACTTCTCGCTGTGAGCAATACTAAAACCAAAACCACAGCTTGGCAGGGGCTGGCGGAGGCCAGGCTGATCCCTTTCTCCTTTATTAAAGCACTCCGGATACAGGTTAAGCATCCGTGTTCTGGATTTATTGTTCTCTTTTGGCCCCGCGAGTTCTGAGACGTGCCGAACAGTTAACTGGCATCCTCTCCTCTCGAATCCTTTTTTTAAAAATCTAATAGCAATAACAGGTCATTGCGGCGATTCTTTTTATCTGTGCTCTAACCAGCGACTCTCTCCCCTTCAGGGTGCAATGTGGTGCTTTAGTGCCAGGCATTGTTTCGATCCCAGAGCCACCTCCCGTAGCTAGTTTGGCTTGCGTGGCAAGTTCACGACCCCCCCAGGTAGAAATAATGACACATGACACAATTATTTAAGGTGAATGGGCTGAAAAAGGCCACAACTTTATTGGTTACAGGTGATGAGCGATATTGGCTTAGGCATTGGATCTAACCTACTATATCTGACTCCAGCCCGTCTGCTGGAAGTCCGGGAAGGGTTAACCACCAGTAGGGGGAGTCCTGCTGATGCACATCAGCTAGGAGCTCCCCCGGGGTCACCAATGGGGGCGTCCCTTACGTCCTAACCTCCCTAGGCTTCGGACAGGGCCACACCCCCTGGAATCCTTTAACAGACCAGCCTACTCAGGGAAATGCCATTATTCCAAGAGGCGGCATTTCCAAGCCCCTCTCTGTGAATATTGAATAAAAAGCAGTTGGTAAGAACTTTTCCTCGTCTTATCCATTGCTGGCAACCTGCCGTGGGGGTTGGATCCACCGCCGCCTGACACTGCATTTGGGTGCAAATTTCTCTTAAAATGCACATTTGTGTTGGATTTTTTTTTACAATGAATGAATTCAAATTACAAGAAAGGCTATTCCAGTTGAACATTAGGAAGAGATGTTTGACAGTGGAAGGGACTCCCTCGGAAGGTTTTTAAGCGGAGGTTGAGTGTCGATCTGTCATTCTTGAACTTGGTAATGAACAAGAAGCTGTTGGAGCTTGGCTGTCCTCCCTTACTTGCATAGAACCTTAAGTGTGGAGAGAGGCCTGCATATAGAAATGCCTCATTTTTGCACCAAAAGATTGTGTGAGCATGACTAAGTTACTTAGGCATGAGTTCATACTGAAGACTTGCTCCTGTGCTCTACCTGTCTGAAACATGCATGCTTAGATGGTGTGCAAACTGGATCGATCCTTTAATAAAAGTAAAGCTTAGTATTTCCCCCCTGCATTATAAATTCCCTCTTCTGGTTGCCCTGATAGTTTCATTCCCGTGGGTCTGTGAGGTTATATGTTGGGAGTGGCTGCGTGTTCATTCTGCACTGTCCACATGATTTTCTAGATAGTTATGCAAAAAATCCTTGACCAGCATGGAGACAGTGCTTCCCAGCTGCCAGATCCTCCTGATGACTTAGTAATCCATTTGTGTCCATCTGTCAAGGATTCTTCAGCTGTGACACCTGCATTGCAGGGGGTTGGACTAGATGACCATTGGGGTCCCAAATCAATGATTCTAGGATTCTTTGCACATAACTTGGCTAGAGAGCTGTGCTGGGTGAATTTCAAAGGATAGCTGTCTCACATTATGAGGTAGCCTCACTTTTGAATGCAAACTGAGTCCAGTCTCTTCCCCGTCCTTTTTTGCTTCACCATGAAAATCTTTAGGAATCCATTTCAGGTGCCTCCTGTTATCGTGCACAGCTTACCACCGAGTTAAACCCCAGCCTGGGCCAAAATCCTGCAAAAATGTACTGGCAAGATGGGAGGGGGCTCATTCCAAAGCTCGCAAATCACCGTTGCGCCAACACACCCACCCACCCCACTGGTGCCTCACTTGCCGTTCAGATTTCCCTCCTTCATAACCAATCGCAAACAAACCTATAATGAGACCCAATTTGGCCGGTGCTCAAAGAGTATTTTGTTTTAACGTGATAGCAGGCTAACACAATAAAGAATGCCGGGACAGCTGATCACCACCAAATGTGGGCTCCAGTTTTGTCTTAAAAGCTGCCGAAATCAGTGAGATGAGAAGAAATCCCCAAATGCCTAACATGTGCGAGCTATAAAGGTTCCGAACCCCGAAAGATGACAGTAATGTGGTTTGGCAGGCAGCTCCATTAAGGAGGCAAAGTTTCCAGTCTTGCCCACCTTCTCTGTGGCTGTGGTATAATTCAGTTCTTGATGCAATGAGACGCAGGCACAGAGTTGCACCATGGGCCCTTCGAGTCCAATAATATCTGAAAGTGGAATTCCGAAATCTGTGCCAGACGTCTCCTGCGCCCCTGGGAGGTGGGATCCTTTAAGTGGCATTTGTTGCCAGCAGCTGAATCTGCAAACTATGGAGAACATGGTAGCTCAGTGGTACAGCATCTCCTTTGCTTGCAAAAGGTCCCAGTTTCAATCCCTAGAATAGTCTCCAGGTAGGACATCACGCCTCTCTGAAACCCAGGACAGCCCACTGACAGCCAGGGCAGACCAAATAATTTCCCCAGCCAGATGCCTGCCTCCTGTGGCAGTGAGTTCCATAGGGGTTCTTTTTGGGGGGGGGGGGTGCTATGAATTATTATTATTATTATTATTATTATTATTATTATTTATTTATTTATTATTATTTATACCCCGCCCATCTGGCTGGGTTTCCCCAGCCACTCTGGGTGGCTTTCAACAAAGCATTAAAATACAATAATCTATAAAACATTAAAAGCCTCCCTAAACAGGGCTGCCTTCAGATGTCTTCTAAAGGTCTGGTAATTGTTGTTCTCTTTGACATCTGAAGGGAGGGCGTTCCACAGGGTGGGTGCCACTACCGAGAAGGCCCTCTGCCTGGTTCCCTGTAGCTTTGCTTCTCGCAATGAGGGAACCACCAGAAGGCCCTCGGCACTGGACCTCAGTGTCCGGGCTGACTGATGGGGGTGGAGACGCTCCTTCAGGTATACTGGACCGAAGCTGTTTAGGGCTTTAAAGGTCAGCACCAACACTTTGAATTGCAGTAGTCCAAGCGGGAGATAACCAGAGCATGCACCACTCTGGTGAGACAGTCTGTGGGCAGGTACCAGATGGTATCAGCCTGCGTACCAGATGGAGCTGGTAGACAGCTGCCCTGGACACAGAATTAACCTGCCCCTCCATGGACAGCTGTGAGTCCAAAATGACTCCCAGGCTGCGCACCTGGTCCTTCAGGGGCACAGTGACCCCATTCAGGACCAGGGTGTCCTCCACACCTGCCCGCCTCCTGTCCCCCAAAAACAGCACTTCTGTCTTGTCAGGATTCAACCTCAAGGTTTTATTTCTTTAGTAAACGAAATAAACCAAAGACAAAGGGCATAAAGAAATACTATTACAGCAGGTTTGGAAGCAGGGTAAGGTTGGACCTTATCATTGAATTTGTTGTTCCAAAACATTACAAAAAACCACCAATTTTCTCCGTAGCTTTATCATAGTCACTGTGGACCAAATTTTCTCAATCCATTTAGATATAGTAGGAGATTCGGTTTTTTCCAGTAGTTTTTTCCTGGGGGGACGCAGGGGAACACATAGCCCTAAACATTTTGTGACTCTTTGTACTTTTGTCCATTTCTGTATTTATTTTTCCCCATTTGAACTATAAAACCCTTAAACATTTTTAAAGAAAAAAGCACTGTTTTTCTTTCTTTCGATTTTTAGCTATTAAAAAAGCATTTGGCTATTCAGAAGGATTGCTGCCTCCAGTTGTGAAGAGCGTAGCCAGTCTGACTAGCAGCCTTCTCGTCCTCCATGAAATTCCCTAATCCTCTTTTAAAGCCATCTGGGTTGGTGGCCATCACTGCCTCCTGTGGCAAGGAGTTCCACAGTCTCACCGTGTGCTGTGTGAAGATCCGAGGGCGATCCAGTAAGGACATCTGTGCCAGCCTCAATTTACCCTCCGGGAGCAGACCCAAGCAACACCTCCTGGCTCAGTTGGTCCTGTCTTCTTCCTCCTGGGAAGGAGCTGAGCTTAAGCCTGCCTGCTATTGGCCAAGTTGCAGACAGGCCACGATCCAAAGCCCAGAGCAGAGCCAAAAGGTTGCCCTCGGCGGCCAGAGACTTCCCACCACGATGTGATGTTGGATTGCGACGTGGACGTCAAAAGTAAGCGGAGTTATCTGTCCTGAATCTTCCAGCATTCAACTTCAATTTTCTAAGCTTCTATCACATTGCCTCTGACTCACCTTTACTCTAAACCAGTGGTTCCCAACCATTTTTTGGCCATGCCCCACTTAAACACAGCGGGTGGCGCTGTGGTCTAAACCACTGAGCCTCTTGGGCTTGCCGATCGGAAGGTCAGCGGTTCGAATCCCCGCGATGGGGTGAGCTCCCGTTGCTCTGCCCCAGCTCCTGCCAACCTAGCAGTTTGAAAGCACACCAGTGCAAGTAGATAAATAGGTACCACTGCAGCGGGAAGGTAAACAGTGTTTATGTACGCTCTGGTTTCCATCACAGTGTTCCGTTGCGCCAGAAGCAGTTTAGTCCTGCTGCCCACAGGACCCGGAAAACTGTTTGCGGACAAACGGAGGCTCCCTCGGCCTGAAAGCGAGATGAGTGCCGCAACCCCATAGTCGCCTTTGATTGCACTTAACCGTCCAGGGGACCTTTACCTTACCTAAACATCTCTAAAATCCTAATGCCCCCACCCCCCGACGTATAATTCTTATTGTTCAAAAAGTGAACTCCTTTTCACGTGGAGGAAGCCTAAAAGGCCATTAAAAGGTAAAGGGACCCCTGACCATTAGGTCCAGCCGTGTCCGACTCCGGGGTTGCGGCACTCATCTCGCTTTACTGGCCAAGGGAGCCTGAGCACAGCTTCCGGGTCATGTGGCCAGCATGACTAAGCCGCTTCTGGCGAACCAGAGCAGCGCACGGAAACGCCGTTTACCTTCCCGCCAGAGCGGTTCCTATTTATCTACTTGCACTTTGATGTGCTTTCGAACTGCTAGGTTGGCAGGAGCTGGGAACAAGCAACGGGAGCTCACCCCGTCGCAGGGATTCGAACCGCCGACCTTCTGATCAGCAAGCCCTAGGCTCAGTGGTTTAACCCACAGCGCCACCTGGGTCCCTAAAAGGCCATTAACTTGGTCTAAACAAGCTTCCAAATAACATGGCATCCATGAAAGAGAAAAATAAAAGAACGTAAGGACAGTTCAAGTGCTGTCCATTGTGACATGCACATCTTCAAAATGTGCATGTCACAATATATATTTATACACTGTATATGAGGCCCCTGGAACCACAAGAAATGCAAAAAAAATAAATCCCTGTTAATAACTCATTCCCGAATTGCCCCCCTTTAAAACCAAATTGCCCCCCTGTGGGGCATGTACCCCATGTTGGGAACCACAGCTCTAAACTGAGACGTCCCAAATGCAGCAACCTTTCCTCACCAGGGAGTTGCTTCTCCCCTTGATAATTCTGGGCGCCGTAGCCTGAACATTTTCCAACTCCTTGTGGTGAGGAGGCCAGAACTGCCCCCTTCGCCCTCTCCTGGCGGATAGGACATGCATGGTTCCTCTCTGCTCTTCCAGCCCTGGAGCCCCTTGCTGTAACTACTGCGCCGCGCTGCCTTCCTCCTGCTGCCCATTGCAATCTACATTTTTATAAGCCGCACAGCATGGATTCCAGGCTACTGCAATCTGCAGCAAGCCACTAAAATCTGCCCATAAACCATCTCCAAAATTCCTTGTTATAACTAACCCTACATTAAGAAGGAGGCTGGGCATTTTACAGCCGCTCTTTGATTCCGAAATCTACAATGAAATGGATACAAGATACAGCAATGAATCTCAGCTAGGAGGCATTTAAACAGAACCGGCATAAACTTTAAAGCCTCTCGCTTTTTTATTTTCCCCCTCCCTCCTCTGCACTCTCTATCTCTCTTCAAAAAGTTATTGCTCCTCATCCCCCTCTCCTTTCCTTTAAAAAGGGACGACCACCCCCTGCCTGACAATGTCTGTTCTATAAATCCAGGGGAACAAAGCGACGTTCAGATCGGCAAGGCGACGGGCAGAGAACAAAGGCGGATTCTGACAGGAGCGCTTGGGCTTTCATCCCCCCCGGAAAAATTATTAGTAGAGCGCGGAGAACGACATCACTGCTTTCCAGATGTGGAATTCATATTTGAATCGCATAATCGGAAGGCGTTGGAAGGGAGGCGACAGGAGACGAGCGACAAGGTCAGGCCGAGGGAAGGTACCCCCGTCCCCTCCAATGTGACGGGGGTGCAGCCCTGGATCCGACAGGTGGGCTGGATCCCGTCTTCCTTCACCCCGCACGGGGCAAGTCTGGCAGGCGATTAAAGCTGTGTACCTATCAGTCAACTGACATCACAATGACATCAGCTGACCTGTTTTTCCAGAGCTTTGCAAGCCCCAGGAAGCAGCTGCTCACTGGGCTTTCAAAGCTTCTGCAACCCAGGGCTTTTCACTGGGCTTTGCAGGTGCTGTCAGTCAACTGGTTGGCATTGATTGCAGCGCGCCCACACACACCTCCGTCATGGATCACTGCCTTTTCCCAGTACTGATGTATGGAAGTAAGAGCTGGACCATAAAGAAGGCTGATCGCCGAAGAATTGATGCTTTTGAATTATGGCGCTGGAGGAGACTCTTGAAAGTCCCACGGACTGCAAGAAGATCAAACCTATCCATTCTTAAAGAAATTAGCCCTGAGTGCTCACTGGAAGGACAGATCCTGAAGCTGAAGCTCCAATACTTTGGCCACCTCATGAGAAGAGAAGACTCCCTGGAAAAGACCCTGATGTTGGGAAAGATGGAGGGCACAAGGAGAAGGGGATGACAGAGGATGGGATGGTTGGACAGTGTTCTCAAAGCTACCAACATGAGTCTGTCCGAACTGCGGGAGGCAGTGGAAGACAGGAGTGCCTGGTGTGCTCAGGTCCATGGGGTCACCAAGAGTCGGACACAAATGAATGACTAAACAACATGTTTTGAATTCGATCTGTATGGGGGCACCAAAATCTTTTTTAAGTGCTTAGGGGCTTAAGAGTCAGACCCGACTAAACAACAAATAGTACTGTGATTGACCAAGTTGGTGGTCCTGCCCCCTGGACCATAAAGTAGGCTGGTTGCCGAAAAATTGATGCTTTTGAATTCTGGTGCTGGAGGAGACTCTTGAGAGTCCCATGGACTGCAAGAAGATCAAACCTATCCATTCTGAAGGAAATCAGCCCTGAGTGCTCACTGGAAGGACAGATCCTGAAGTTGAGGCTCCAAGACTTTGGCCACATCATGAGAAGAGAAGACTCCCTGGAAAAGACCCTGACGTTGGGAAAGATGGAGGGCACAAGGAGAAGGGGGTGACAGAAGATGAGATGGTGGGACAGGGTTCTCGAAGCTACCAACATGAGTCTGACCAAACGGCGGGAGGCAGTGGAAGACAGGAGTGCCTGGCGTGCTCTGGTCCATGGGGCTCACGAAGAGTCGGACACGGCTAAATGACTAAACAACAATAACAATACACACACACACACACACACACACACACACACCCTGCTTGGCTCATACACACATACCACAGAAAAACAAGGGCACGTTATAGGATTTTCTCCGAAAATCTTCTCTGAAAATTGCTTGAAGGTCAGCAGTCGCAAACCCCAGGGGCCCTTGCAAGATACAAACTTTTCCACCCCACTCCACCCGTCCGTCGTAAAGCCCACTCGTCCTTTGCTAGTGGGCAAGAAAGTCGACAGCCTCACAAGTCCTGAAACTCTGGAACAAGATGACCGCCTTCTCAACAAATTAGAACTGCTTAGTTGTTTTTACCAGCAAAAGAGATCATTTTGCTCTATCGGTGGTTTTAAACTCTTCCATTTACTTAGCGGCGCAGAGAAAAGAGATGAAAATGAGAGCGAATGCTGGGGCCTGCCCCCTCTTCTCCCTAAATGTCTTTTCATCTCCTTCGCCTCCTGGTGTGCTAATAGCTTTCTGCTTTCATGGTGCAGAGAGCCTGCGTTTGCTGACCCAGCAACCCAATCTCCTGCTGAAACACCACAGCCCTCGCCGAGGAGGGTTATTAGCACGCCGTGGCAAAAGCAAACAGGCTGATGGGATTTTAATGGGCTCCTAATGGATCAGCACCATGACTGGCAGCCGCCATGAGGAATAGCTGCACCCAGACCCAAGTCTGCCTCTCCACCTCCTCCTCTGCCTCCTTCTATTCCTTGTCTGCAACCTGTTTGATGCTGTGGTGGAAGGAAGGATCGATGTTGCACAGTGGCCCTTGTTTTCATGGGCCCCTTTCCTTGACCTGAAACACCAGGGAAATGTTCCTGTACTGCAGGCATAGGCAACCTTGGCTCCCCAGATGTTTTGGGACTACAATTCCCATCATCCCTGACCACTGGCCCTGTTAGCTAAAGATGATGGGAGTTGTAGTCTCATAGCCAAGGTTGCCTATGCCTGCTCTACTGTGTGAGAAGAAGAAGAGGAGGAGGAGAAGTTTGGATTTGATATCCTGCTTTATCACTACCCGAAGGAGTCTCAAAGCGGATCACATTCTCCTTTCCCTTCCTGCCCCACAACAAACACTCTGTGAGGTGAGTGGGGCTGAGAGACTTCAGAGAAGTGTGACTAGCCCAAGGTCACCCAGCAGCTGCATGTGAAGGAGCGGAAACGCGAACCCGGTTCACCAGATTATGAGTCTACCGCTCTTAACCACTACACCACACTGGCTAAGCATCTGAAGAGCCCTGCAGGATCAGGCCAGTGGCCCATCTAGTCCAGCATCCTTTTTTCACAATGGCCAACCTGATCATAGCTGTCAACTTTCGGATTTGAAAATAAGGGATTTTTTCCCAAACTTTTGAATTTGAAAATAAGGGATGCCGCAAGGGCGGTGCAATGGCACCAAGTAGCCTCGCCACCCTGCGCTCCAGAGGCTGCGCGCAAACGGGTGAGCGAAAGAGCGAGCGCGTAGACGGCAGGCAGGCTGGCTGTCTGGTTGGGCGTGAGGGTCCGGCTGCACAAGGCATGCAAGCTCCGCCCCCAGTCAGTCTCAGACTCCTTATTGGCAGCCGAGCAACGCAGCTGAGGAGCCTCCCTTGCCAGCAGGGAGGGAGAGGAGCTGCTTCCTTTGAAATCCGGGAAATTTAAGGGATATCAACAATCCAGGATAGCAGCGGGAAACGGCATTGGAATAAGGGAGTTTCCCACCAAAAAAAGGGAGGGTTGACAGCTATGAACCTGATGCCTCTAGAAAACCCACAAGCAGGACTCAAGTCCAAGAGCTCGCTAACCTCCGGCAGTTGACAGCAACTGGTATTCAGAAGCCTTGCTTCCTCCAGCTGTGGAGGCAGAGCACAGCCATCAGGGCTAGTAGCCTTGGATAGCCCTCTTCTCTATGAATTGGTCCATTAAATCCATCTAGGTTGGTGGCTACCATTGCTTCCTGCGGCAGGTAGTTCCACAGTTTAACTATACACTGCATGAAGGACTTTCTTTTATCTGACTCGAATCTTCCAACTTTCAGCATCATTGGGTGTTCACAAGCTCTAGAGTTATGAGAGAGGGAGAAATTCAGACCCTCCAGGTGTCCCTATTCTCCAGGGACAGATCTGGATTTACAGAAGCCATCCCAGTTTCTGACTTGATCCTGGAATGTCCCGCTTTTCCTTAGAACAGTGATGGCTAACCTTGACACTCCAGATGTTTTGGAACTACAACTCCCATCATCCCTAGCTAACAGGACCAGTGGTCAGGGATGATGGGAGTTGTCGTCCCAAAACATCTGGAGTGTCAAGGTTAGCCATCACTGCCTTAGAACGTCCCTATTTTCATCAGAGGAATGTTGGAGGAGATGGAAATCTATCCTCTTTCTTCCCACCGTGCATAATTTTGTACACTTCAATCTTGGTCACCTTTCCCTAAACTAAAAAGTTCTGAATGCTGCAATTTTTCCACATGGGGGGGGGGGCACTCCACATTTGCATGCCCTGACGTCCCCACACACACCCCCCACCCCGGCCCTATGGACCACCCAAATTCCATGAATAATGAGACACGGCAACTAATGTTTAGGTCAAAATCAAGCCACAACTTTATTGAGTGCAGATGTAAGAGGTCTGGCATAGGCATTGGGTAGAACCTACCACCTCTGACCCGCCTGCCGGAATGTCTTAGATTTGGGGTCAACCAGAAGTGAAGGAGTCCTTGATCCACATCAAGGAGTAACTGGATTGCTGGATTGCGCCTGGGGAGTGCTGTGGCCCTAGCCCTGTCCAGACAGAAGCCTCTCCTACTTCTGAGCCCACCCCCTGGGAGAAACCTGTCCCCCCGTCCCACTTATAATATAAGAATAAATAATTTTTTATTTATGCCCCGCCCTTCCCGATTTAAAAAACAGGCTCAGGGCGGCTAACAACAAATATAAAACATTGATTGATTGAAAGTGACTTAAAAACAGCATAAAATACAACATAAATGTAGCATCCATGACATCAAGTGATCACCAGGGCTAACTGGCCAAGTTGGTCCTGCTAGGGCCAGCAAGGAGACCAGGGAAGAGTTGAAATGTGGGGTCCCAGAAGGGTTTCTTCATAGTAAAAGGGAAGGGGAAAAGGAATGAAGGATCAGGCTAAATTGAAGGCCAGGCGGAATAGCTCTGTCTTACAGGCCCTGCGGAAGGAGATCAAATCCTGCAGGGCCCTAGTCTCATGAGACAGAGCATTCCACCAGGTCGGAGCCATCACTGAAAAGGCCCTGGCCCTGGTGGAGGATAATCTGGCTTCTTTAGGGCCCGGGACGCTTGCGATTGGCCAATTGAGCGATTGGACAGGATGCCCGCTTCAGTCCAGGGACCTCCTTTGTTGCCCGGAAAGCAGCCCAAGGGGCCTTGTCCGTCGGATCGTGGAGGGCGGATGGAAAGGTGACCCCCAAACAGTGCCCACCAAGAAGGGTTGAGCGGACTTCTCTGTGCATAGGAGCAAGAGCAGTTAGGAAAAGGAGACCTCAAAGCTGCTCTTGCTCGCTTGGCAGGAGGGAATTAAACTTCTGTTACAAACAGCTGGCAGAGTAGGATTGAAGAGCCTGTGATAAATGCAATCCTATCGTGGCATCTACAAGTCTCATTTATATGGAAGGCTGACCAGCTGGAAATGGGCCTTGTCTGTCCTGTTTCTCCCATCCCCTGTGGAAGCAATATGAGCTCCTGAGCCTGAATTAGAAGCAGCTCCATTTTTTTCATGTCTGAATGAACTGCCTGGAGGTTCTGATATCCTAATTAATGATTCCCCGGGGCTGACTCCTGGGCAAGCGTCACTGGATGGCCGCCTAAAGCTACAATCCATTCTGGCCCTTTTTAGGAGCAAATAGCTTTGAACTCCGAGGCGTTTTCTTTGGAGCAGCGTGCGAAAGGTTGGGTTGCATGCGAGGAGAACATCTGAGCCACTTTGCAACCTTCATAGAATCATAGAATCCTAGAGTTGGAAGAGACCCCAAGGGCCATCCAGTCCAACCCCCTGCCAAGCAGGAAACACCATCAGAGCATTCCTGACAGGTGGCTGTCAAGCCTCTGCTTAAAGACCTCCAAAGAAGGAGACTCCACCACACTCCTTGGCAGCAAATTCCACTGTCAAACAGCTCTTACTGTCAGGAAGTTCTTCCTAATGTTTAGGTGGAATCTTCTTTCTTGTAGTTTGAATCCATTGCTCTGTGTCCTCTTCTCAGGAGCAGCAGAAAACAACCTTTCTCCCGCCTCTATATGACATCCTTTTATATATTGGAACATGGCTATCATATCACCCCTTAACCTTCTCTTCTCCAGGCTAAACATACCCAGCTCCCTAAGCCGTTCCTCATAAGGCATCGTTTCCAGGCCTTTGACCATTTTGGTTGCTCTCTTCTGGACACGTTCCAGCTTGTCAGTATCCTTCAGTATTCCAGGTGAGGTCTGACCAGAGCGGAATACAGTGGTACTATTCCTTCCCTTGATCTAGATGCTATACTCCTATTGATGCAGCCCAGAATTGCATTGGCTTTTTTAGCTGCTGCATCACACTGTTGACTCATGTCAACCTTCTCTTGTTCTGAAATGGACAGTTTGTGGCAATTATGGGGAACCTTTGTCTCTCCAGGTGTTGATGAACCACAACTCCCAACAGCAAGGATGGCCAGTGGCAACGGATGATGGGAGTTGTAGTTCAGGAAATATCTGGAGGGCCAGAGGTTCCCCACATCTGGCTTGCGGGATGTTTAATGGAAAGATCCTGCTTCTGTTGGACAATGCAACCCCCCAGAAAAGCATCCTGAATGGATTTGGGTTGTGTGTGTTTTTACCACGAGTAATTTTATGGGAAGTTTATAAACAAATTTCACAAGTTGTTTCCTTGCATAAAGCAATTCAACATCTTGAATCATTGTTATTACTATTATACCAGTGTTGTGTCCCTCCCATGCCAGTCACAAGGAAACTTTTTTTTTAATGAGTTTGCTAAATAGTTTAAGATTCCAGTCCAATTAAAGTTAACTCAGAAGTGAAGCCCAACGATGCTCAATTGGCCTTACTCCCCAGTAGGCATGTATAGATCTGTAGCCTAAATCTTACTAAGACTGTAATTCAGAAACATGTGTGATAATATTTAAATTAAAACAAGTAAATAGAATAAGAAAAAAAGCATACGTTTTTATAATGTAAACATTCACAGGTAAGAATAGAAGAATTGTCACCGCTACCCACCAATTCTGAAATGGACAGAAGAGGGAGGAGGAGGAGGAGATAATGAAGAAGATGATGATAAGAATGACGAAGAAGAAGAAGAAGGGGAGGAAGAAGAGGAGGAAGGGGAGGAAGAAGAGGAAGAAGAAGAGGAGGAAGAGGAAGAAGAGGAAGAGGAAGAAGGGGAGGAAGAGGAGGAATAAGAGGAAGAGGAAGAAGAAGAGGAAGAAGAAGAGGAAGAAGAAGAGGAAGAGAAAGAGGAAGAAGAAGAAGAAGAAGAAGAAGAAGAAGAAGAAGAAGAAGAGGAGAAGGAAGAGGAGGAAGAAGAGGAAGAAGAGGAAGAAGAAGAGGAGGAGGAAGAAGAGGAGGAAGAAAAGGAAGAAGGATGCTGTGGTGACAATGAAGTTGGTGATGAAAACAGAGGAGATGTTAACTTTCTGATTTACTATCCCTTAGTTTTCTCTCATTTCCAAGTCTGCTAATTACATCTGCTATACTGGAAGAAGATGTCCTGCATTTATGGTGTTCCTGCAGCCCTGTGTACCCAGTCTCTGTACTTCAAGGGTAGGTCTGGTCACAGAACTGCCAGCAGGGGGCTCCTGCTACTATAGATCTCAAACAAACACCCCCACACCCCACTGGGCAAGTCTATCTGAGAAGAGACCCTTGTCCTTGCAAGGCTCTGGGCCACGATTCGGGCTCCTCCTCGTCTCCTCCCCTCCCGCCAGAGCCCCAGCCCTTCCATCTGGTGGGGTGCCTATTCAGCACTTACTCGAAATTGCTTTCCCAATTGCGCTGAGCTGTACCTGCTGCAATATTAAAAGGTTATGGAGGTTTTATGGAGGCCTGCCACTGACAGCGCCTATGAATTTCAATGCCATTTGCATTGCAGGCGAGAGAGCCAGCGCTATCTCCCAAATCTCTCGCGTCCGCAGGCTCCTGGCACTTCTTTGAAGCTTCCATGAATCCCCACGAAAAGCAGCTCCCAGTCACGCTTCCACCTGGAGAAAAGACACTGTGATCTGAAGATCAAGAAATGCCTTGCAGGATCATTAGCAGCCCACTTAGTCCAGTATCGCTGGGCAATAGGAAGAGGCTCTATAACAAGGTAAAGGTAAACGGACCTTTGACCGTCAGGTCCAGTCGCAGACGACTCTGGGGTTGCGGCGCTCCTCTCGCTTTATTGGCCGAGGGAGCCGGTATACAGCTTCTGGGTCATGTGGCCAGCATGACTAAGCCGCTTCTGGCGAACCAGAGCAGTGCACGGAAACCTTCCCGCCGGAAGAGTACCTATTTATCTACTTGCACTTTGTGCTTTCGAACTGCTAGGTGGGCAGGAGCAGGGACTGAACAACGGGAGCTCACCCCATCGTGGGGATTCGAACCGCCGACCTTCTGATCAGCAAGCTCTAGCCTCTGTGGTTTAACCCACAGTGCCACCCGCATCCCTTCTATACCAAGGTAGGCAGCTTTAAATCATTGAGCCCAAGTTTGGGAAACACTGATCTGGTCCAATACCCTGCAATGCAGAAATCACCACTAAAGACTTCCCGACAGGTGGCCATCCAACCTCTGCTTAAAACCCCCCAATACCAAGATGAAGGTCTACCAGGCTTGTGTCTTGAGCTCTCTGCTTCATGGAAGTGAGTCGTGGGCAACTTACAACCTCCAGGAGCAATACCTCCACACCTCCAGGTGGAGAGTCAGTGTGGTGTAGTGGTTAAGAGCGGTGGACTCATAATCTGGTGAACCGGGTTTGCGTCCCCGCTCCTCCACATGCAGCTGCTGGGTGACCTTGGGCTAGTCACACTTCTCTGAAGTCTCTCAACCCCACTCACCTCACAGAGTGTTTGTTGTGGGGGAGGAAGGGAAAGGAGAATGTGAGCCGCTTTGAGACTCCTTCAGGTAGGGATAAAGCAGGATATCAAATCCAAACTCTTCTTCTCCCACATGTGCTGTGTCAGGAAGACTTTGGGCACCACAGGGCAGGACAGAGTCTCAAACAAAGATGTGGTCTCCCAAGCCCACATTCCCAGCATGTTCACACTCCTGTCTCAGCGATGTCTAGGCTGGCTAGGTCAGGTCCACAGAATGAAAGATGGCAGGATTCCTGAGGACATGTTCCACAAGGAGCTGGCTTCAGGCCCCAGGCACCAGGCAGACCAACTCTGTGCTACAAATGCGTTATACTTACTGCAATGCGTTCTACGCAGGGCTGCCTCTGAAGTGTGGGGTGTGAAACACAGAGCAGTCAAATACAACATTCCTAGAGTGGACATGTTTAGATATGAAGAGGGATGTTTGTCCAGCCAGTAGATAAACTTCTTGTTTCCTCCTGTGCTGGGACAAACTTCCTCTACATGTGACCAGAGGTGGGCGTGACTTCAGTGGCATAGCGAGGGGGCGGGGGCAGGCCGCCCCGGGTTCCAGGGGAGGGGGGGTGACACTTGGGCCACCCCTGCCCCGCCCCACTCCACCCTGAAGCCTGCTCGCAAAGAGACTCCTTCCTCTGCCCCAGCTGCAACAAAACATGTCTCTCCCTTATCAGTCTCTACAGCAGTGATGGCTAACCTTGACACTCCAGATGTTTTGGGACTACAACTCCCATCATCCCTGACCACTGATCCTGTTAGCTAGGGATGATGGGAGTTGTAGTTCCAAAACATCTGGAGTGTCAAGATTAGCCATCACTGCTCTACAGCCACTGCAGGTGCTGTAACTCTCCAACAGTTTGATGTCACCCCCAAAGGTGCACTCCTCATTGTCTCCCAAGACAGACAGATGCCAAAAACAAAAAAACCCACAAATTTCAGTCCTCATTTATCTCATTGCACTCTCATATGCATTTCAGCAAATTGTGCTTTTTCCTGACGGGAAGAGAGTTAGCATTCAGATTCCTGCTGGCATTTTGAATTGTACCTTTATTAATCATTGTTGTGTGGTTTTGATGTTTGCTCTGCAAGCATCTTTGGAGGGTATATACCAGAGGAAGAGAAAGTGGGACACAGATCGATAGAATAAATAAAACAAACTTGTTGTACCTCTTTTATAAAAAAAAAACAGTTTGAAAAGTAGATTCTGGTTGGGAAACCAGATAACTCATTCCTTCCATTTGGGAGATGAGTGTTTGCTTTTAGAAGACGGAAACTGGGTTGGGCATGTTGCAACGGGGAGATATTCCGTTCAGTTTGCATTTTAATGCCAACCTCCCTCATTTGCACTTCCTGAAACAATCCATGAACTGAAACACAGTTATCCTCCGAAATTCACACTTCTCAAGATTTGACAATATCTGGTTCTCCAACCAAAACATGTGATCTCAAATGTGTCTGTAAGGGGGGAAGCGTGCATCAAAATGCACACACATTTGTGAAAAGAACATGCAAGAATGCAGTACATATATTAAGGGGGAAATGGCACACACAAAATGTCTATTGTTGCAAGCTAGGAGGCTCAGTTTGGCTGGTGCCCTAAGTGCCTTCCGAGTCCCGGGATCCTGCATCTGTGGGGGCAGATGGTCAGGGGCGTAGGAAGTGGGAGGCGGGGGGTGGTCCGCCCCAGGTTCCATCACAGAGGGGGTGACAAATTATCAAGGAACAATTACTGCCCTACTAGGGTGGTTCATAAAAAACTTTTTTTAAAAAAATGCCTGCTCCAAAGGTCTTATCTTACTACACTAGGGATTATATAGCTATATGTGAAATTTCATGCTTATCAGTTAATATCTTCACCCTCCTCCACGAAAATAGCTGTTGACTTGGCCGTTTTCCTATATCGTGAAGGCTGAAATTTCAATTCAGTGGAGCACTTACTGTTCCCAACCCTAACCCTGCGGAAAGCCATTTAATTAGACTTTAATTTGATTTTGACATGTTTTTAGGAGGTACAGTGGTACCCCACAAGACGAATGCCTCGCAAAACGAAAAACTCGCAAGACGAAAGAGTTTTTTGTTTTTTGAGTTGCTTCGCAAGACGAATTTCCCTATGGGCTTGCTTCGCAAGACGAAAACGTCTTGCGAGTTCCCAATGCATTCCTATGGGAAACCGCACTTCAATGCATTTCTATGGGAAACAGCGCCATCTAGTGCTTCGCAGGGACCGTGCTTCGCAAGACGAAAAAACTCGCAAGACGACAAAACTCGCAGAATGAATTAATTTCGTCTTGCGAGGCACCACTGTAATTTAATTATTGTTTGATTTTATATCAATGTTATGTATCTGATGTTAGCCGCCCTGAGCCCAACTTCAGCCGGGGAGAGTGGGATATAAATAAAAGTTTATTATTACTTATTATTATTCCTTTGTAAGAAAATATGAAATAATGTAAAACTATTTTTCCAGGCCAAAAAAAAAAAATCAATTGGGGGGGGGGGGTGACAAGAAATTTCCCGCACCGGGTACCACCTGACCTTCCTACGCCTCTGCAGATGGTATGAGATGCCAATGGTCTCTAGGCAACGGCTTTCGCTGGCTAGTTAAGCACTAAAAAAGTTGCAAAGTGCCATAGAACAAAGGGGGAGGGCTTCCTTCCACTCCATTAGCTGCTAGGTAGGAGAAAGCTAGGGACGCGGGTGGCGCTGTGGGTTAAACCACTGAGCCTTGGGCTTGCCGATCAGAAGGTCGGCGGTTCGAATCCCCGCAACGGGGTAAGTTCCCGTTGCTCGGTCCCTGCTCCTACCAACCTAGCAGTTCGAAAGCACATCAAAGTGCAAGTAGATAAATAGGTACCACTCCAGCGGGAAGGTAAACGGCATTTCCGTGCGCTGCTCTGGTTCACCAGAAGTGACTTAGTCATGCTGGCCACATGACCTGGAAGCTGTCTGTGGACAAATGCCGGCTCCCTCGGCCAATAAAGTGAGATGAGTGCTGCAACCCCAGAGTCGTTCGCGACTGGACCTAACAGCCAGGGGTCCCTTCACCTTTATCTTAGGAGAATGATAGCCAGAATAATGTGTGAGAGCTGAGCTGGAAGCAGGCTGGAAGCTGGAGACACGGAGACCTGCTTGCTCCGTGCTGGATCCAAAGCTGGTGGCAACTCTGCTGCCTTCGCAGCACTAGGCAAATCTTTCTGATTTCCTCAGGCTCTTGATTTCTAACTTCTAGCGCAGCTGCTTTAGTCTGTGCACTTAACTTGCTGTTTTATATATTGCTGCGGCATTTTAAATCTCTTTCTTATATTGCTGCTTCCTCGTGGAGATATGTAAGCTGCCTTGCGACTGAAGGGAAAGGGAGGCAATCTTAAAAAGAGAAACAAATTTTAGGCCACGGCTCTGTCGCCTCAGCATGGATGTTGCCGTCTTGCTGCCCTCCATCCTGACTCCTCCCGGGTGGTGCTGCCTCCATCTCATTCTGCAATCTCCTTTGCAGCAGACCAGATTTCGGTCTTCAACGCCAGGGGCTGGCGGGCCACGGCCGCCTTGGCTGATGCACTGTGAATGCTCTCCTGTCTCTCCAAAGCTGCTCCGCTGGCAGAGAGATCCCAAGACCGGCAGGCAGCAAACAAACAAAAAATTAGCCCTCCAGCTCTTTGGAGAGCAAAACCAAGACAGATGGGCAAGTCTGGCCTCCACTGGTGGTTGCAACTCGCCAGCAAGTTTAGAAATCTGAGTGAAAGGAAGGAAGGATATGCAAGTCATACATAGATTTATACCCAGATATGTAGAATGTTGATGTGTGTCTTTTAATCTGTTTTCAGTTTATCGCTGACTTTACATTTTCTTTTGAATATTTTAAATGGATGTTTTTTAACTGTTCTTACTGATAATAATAATAATAATAATAATAATAATAATAATAATAAATTTATTATTTATACCCCGCCCATCTGGCTGAGTCTCCCCAGCCACTCTGGGCGGCTTCCAGCAAACATTAAAATACATTAACACATCACAGATTAAAAACTTCCCTGAACAGGGCTGCCTTCAGGTGTTTTCTAAATGTCATGTAGTTGTTGATCCTTTTAACCTCTGATGGGAGGGCGTTCCACAGGGCCACTACCGAGAAGGCCCTCTGCCTGGTTCCCTGTAGCTT
This sequence comes from Darevskia nairensis, assembly GCA_034642065.1. Taxonomy (NCBI): domain Eukaryota; kingdom Metazoa; phylum Chordata; class Lepidosauria; order Squamata; family Lacertidae; genus Darevskia; species Darevskia nairensis. Next base: position 151,975 of record JAWWNI010000829.1, on the reverse strand, counting down.
TGCTTCTCGCAGTGAGGGAACCGTCAGAAGGCCCTCAGCGCTGGATCTCAGTGTCCGGGCTGAACGGTGGGGGTGGAGACGTTCCTTCAGGTATACAAGACCGAGGCTGTTTAGGGCTTTAAAGGTCAGCACCAACACTTTGAATTGTGCTCGGAAACGTCCTGGGAGCCAATTTAGATCTCTCAGTACTGGTGTTATGTGTTCCCAGCGGCCACTCCCAGTCCCCAGTTTAGCTGCCGCATTCTGGATTAATTGCAGTTTCCGGGTCACCTTCAAAGGTAGCCCCATGCAGAGCGCATTGCAGTAGTCCAAGCGAGAGATAACTAGAGCATGCACCAGTCTGGCGAGACAGTCTGCGGGCAGGTAGGGTCTTAGCCTGCGCACCAGATGGAGCTGGTAGACAGCCGCCCTGGATACAGAATTAACCTGCGCCTCCATGGACAGCTGTGAGTCCAAAATGACTCCCAGGCTGCGCACCTGGTCCTTCAGGGCCACATTTACCCCATTCAGGACCAGGGAGTCCCCCACGCCCGCTCGCACCCTGTCCCCCAAAAACAGTACTTCTGTTTTTGGATAAGAAGGTGTGCAGAGGAGAGCAGCCAAGATGATCGAGGATCTGGAAACATGTTACAGATTAAAAATAATTTCATTGTCTTCTCCTAAGCTGCTTTGGGGTGTGTGACAACCAAGTGTTGCGTAAATTTTATGAAGCTGAACATTGGGAGATTCAGCACAGGTAAAAGAAAGTCGTTCTTCGTGCAGGGTTAATCTGTGGAACTCCCTCCCCCAGGAGGCAGGGATGGCCACCAATTTGGATGACTTTAAAAGAGGGTCAGACAAATTCATGGAGGAGGAGAGGACTATTGAGAGCCACTAGCCAGGATGACTCTGCTCTGTCTCAACACCTGAAGTCAATGCTTCTGAATCCCAGTTGCTGGGAACCACAGGAGGGTGGAGTGTTGCTCTTGTGCTCAAATCCTGCTCGCGGGTTTCCCCACAGACATCTGGTTGGCCACTGTGAGAACAGGGTGCTGGACTAGATGGGACCTTGGCTTGATCCAGCAGGCTCTTCTGATGAAATTAATTAATTAATTCCGTTAATAGATTACTACTGCTATGCGCTCTGCATGCAGCTACCTTTGAAGGTGACCTGGAAACTGCAATTAATCCAGAATGTGGCAGCTAGACTGGTGACTTGGAGTGGCCGCCGAGACCACATAACACTGGTCCTGAAAGACCTACCGGTACTTTGGCTCCTATTACGTTTCCGAGCACAATTCAAAGTGTTGGTGCTGACCTTTAAAGCCCCAAACGGCCTCGGCCCAGTATACCTGAAGGAGCGTCTCCACCTCCACCGTTCAGCCTGGACACTGAGGTCCAGCTCCGAGAGATTATTGGTCATCCTCCTCTCCCATCTTTGGAAGAACTATACAGTTTCCATTGCCTTAAAAAAGTAAACAATATTTTACAGGATCCATCTCATCCGGGATATAGTCTTTTTTGCACCATTGCCTTTGGGCAAGAGAACAATTAGATCAAGAACAAATAGATTGAAGAATAGTTTCTGCCCAAGAGCTATAACCATCTTAAATGCTGTAACTAGATAATATGACCTTGGAGAGTTGCGATGGGTGTGTACGTATGTGCATGTGTGGCTGAAAATGTGTGTTTTGTTTTGTTTTTATGGGATGGCATCCAATTTCGTTGCACTTGTACAATGTTGTACTTGTACAATGACAATAAATCTTATCATCTTATCTTATCTAGCACCCGACTGACACAACAGCCAAAGATGCTCGGTCAATTGCGCGGCAAAGGCTTCTTTGCAATCCGCACTAGAAAGACAACTTTGTCTTGTGAAGCTCTTTGGTTATTTCCCTTTCATGTTTGATGGTGAGTTTTCTGCCACTGCTTTGCACACCCCTTTGGACGCTCTGCAGAGAAGTGGCTTATCGAAGCTGGAAGCGGAACGGTATCAAAGTATCTTTGCCTCGCAGCTGCTCCTACAGAAAAACAAAACAACGAGCCCTTTTGCAAGATGTTTCACATATGGAAGGTATTTCATCACTGCAGGCAGCCAGCGATGTGAAAAGTACAGCAGTCCACGTGAAAAGGATTTAGGGGTCTTAGCACACACCACAAGCTTAACATGAGTCAACAGTGTGATGCAGTAGGGGGGGGAAACTAACAAAAAAACTACCCTAATGCTATTCTAGGCTGCATCAACGGAAGTCAAGTGTCCAGGACAAGGGAAGTAATAAAGGTAAAGGGACCCCTGACCATTAGGTCCAGTCACGGCGACTCTGGGGTTGCGGCGCTCATCTCGCTTTACTGGCCAAGGGAGCTGACGTACAGCTTCCAGGTCATGTGGCCAGCATGACAAAGCTGCTTCTGGCAAACCAGAGCAGCGCACAGAAACGCCGTTTACCTTCCCGCTGGACCGGTACCTATTTATCTACTTGCACATTGACGTGCTTTCGAACTGCTAGGTTGGCAGGAGCAGGGACCAAGCAACGGGAGCTCACCCGGACGCGGGGATTCGAACCGCCGACCTTCTGATCGGCAAGCCCAAGGCTCTGTGGTTTAGACCACAGCGCCACCTGCGTAATAGTACCACGCTATTCTTCCTTGGTCAAACCACACCTGGCATACTGTGTCCAGTTCTGGGCAGCATAATTTAAGAAAGATGTTGACAAGCTGGAACATGTGCAGATGAGGGCATCCAAGACGGTCAAGGGTCTGGAAGCCAAGCCTGATGAGGAACGGTTGAGGGAGTTAGGGATGTTTAGTCCAATCAGCACAATAGGCTGGAAAGGTAACCGCTCATGGCTGGATCAGAGCCTTTGCTTCTGCGGAGCTGCATTGGTGCCTAGCTCACAGGCGCTCATGGCTCCCCCCTCCCTCCCCACTCCTTTCAGGAAGGAAGCAGGGACCGGCAGTGCCACTGCGCCGTCCATGAGCCGCAGGACCCCAAGACACCCCAATTCTCCTCTTGGCTTTTTTGGGGAAGGCGTGTCGCCCTAGCGCTCTTCCCCAGAGGCTCCACAAAGCCGAATCTGACAGAGATGTCAACAAGAACAACTACCAGACTTTTAGAAGACATCTGAAGGCAGCCCTGTTTAGGGAAGCTTTTAATGTTTGAAGGATGATTGTATTTTAATATTTTGTTGGAAGCCGCCCAGAGTGGCTGGGAAGCCCAGCCAGATGGGCGGGGCATAAATAATAAATTATTATTATTATTATTGAGCCGTCAGATTCGTGGTCTGCCCCACTGTGTCGCGGGTACCGGAAGATGGAAGCCAAGGCTGATGAGGAACGGTTGAGGGAGTTAGGAATGTTTAGTCTGGAGAAGAAGAGGTTGAGAAGAGATATGATAGCCACCTTCAAATACCTGAAGGGCTGCCCCATGGAAGAGGGAGAAAGCTTGTTTTCTGCTGCTCTGGAGGGTAGGACCCAAACCCAATGGATTCAAGTGACAAGAAAGGAGATTCTGACTATAATAATATAATAATAATTTATTATTTGTACCCCGCCCATCTGGCTGGGTCCCCCCAGCCACTCTGGGCGGCTTCCAGCAAACATTAAAATACATTAACACATCACAGATTAAAACTTCCCTGAACAACTTCTTAAGAAACCAGAGGCATTCCTACTTGCATGGTCAACCAAGAAATACCTAAAGGAGATCACACTTTTTTAATGTATGCCACAACAGCAGCCAGAATACTGATTGCAAAATACTGGAAAACAAAGGACTTACCAAAACTAGAAGAATGGCAGATGAAGATGATGGAATATATGGAACTTGCCGAGCCGTCAGCGAGACTCCGAGACCAGAGGGAAGAAGCGGTGGAAAAAGAATGGGAGAAGTTTAAGATGTATATTAAAAAGTACTGCAAGATTAGTAGTTAGATAACCCTGAAGAGAAATAGCAATTTACAGTATGTAAATAAGTTTGATTTAGGAAATATATGACAAGATTAAGATAAGTAAAGATAGTATGATAAGTTAAGAAATCAGTAAAAGACATAAATAAGGTAGCGAGATTCAAGTAAAATAATACAGGATGATGAGAAAAAATTGCTAAATATGTTATTATGATGAAACGCGATAGGAGAGATGGGGGAAGTCCAACGAACAAGATAAGGAAATAAGAAAGGGGGGGAAATTGTATGTATTGTTTTGTGTTTTGTTGTGTTATACTGATTAAGTTTATGTTGATGAAGTTTATATTATATGTTTGGAAACCCAATAAAAATTATTTTTTAAAAAAAAAAAAAACTTCCCTGAACAGGGCTGCCCAGGTGTTTTCTAAATGTCAGATAGTTGTTGATCCTTTTAACCTCTGATGGGAGGGCATTCCACAGGGCGGGTGCCACCACCGAGAAGGCCCTCTGCCTGGTTCCCTGTAGCTTTGCTTCTCGCAGTAAGGGAACCGCCAGAAGGCCCTCAGCGCTGGATCTCAGTGTCCGGGCTGAACGGTGGGGGAGGAGACGCACCTTCAGGTATACTGGGCCTTTGAGGCCGTTTAGGGCTTTAAAGGTCAGCACCAACACTTTGACTTGTGCCTCGAAACATACTGGGAGCCAATGTAGTTCTCTCAGGACCGGTGTTATGTGGTCCCGGCGACCGCTCCCAGTCACCAGTCTAGCTGCCGCATTCTGGATTAATTGCAGTTTCCGGGTCACCTTCAAAGGTAGCCCCACGTAGAGCACATTGCAGTAGTCCAAGCGGGAGATAACCAGAGCATGCACCACTCTGTCAAGACAGTCTGCGGGCAGGTAGGGTCTCAGCCTGCGCACCAGATGGAGCTGGTAGACAGCCGCCCTGGATACAGAATTGACCTGCGCCTCCATGGACAGCTGTGAGTCCAAAATGACTCCCTGACTAAACATCAGGAAGAACTTTCTGAGAGTAAGAGCTGCTTGACAGTGGAACAGACTCCCTTGGAAACTGGACTCTGATGCACTGGAGGTTTTTAAAGAGCGGTTGGATTCTTTCACTGTGATTCTTGCATTGTAGGGGGCTGGACTAGATGACCCTTGGGGTCCCTTGTAACCCTACAGTTCTATGATTCAATTGTTCTAATGGCTCTCTATAGCAACCTTCTCGACCCTGGTGCTCTCCGGACCACAATACCCATCAGTCCCATCATGTAGTCGAAAACATTTGGAGGCCCCCGGTTGACAAAGGCTTCCATACACCTCCACTATCTGGATTCTCCCTCTTGAAATTTTGGATTGTGTGTGTGTTGATTAACACTCCAGTTCTTGGGGGGGAACAAGGGTGAATTCTCAGCATCTCTTTCTGAAAAATGGGTCCCCAGTGGGAAATACCTCTGACTCATTTTGGGTATAGTTGTAATCTTTTCTTGCAAATGTTAATTAAATGATTGATTTACTGAGAGCTTTAACTAACTCTGATAAGCTCACACAATTTTCTGGCCAGTAATTGCATTTTCCTCCAGGGGTTAGCTAAGAAAGTGATGTTGAGGGGCAGAGGGAGGCTTATTCCGCACTAGAAGTTCAGCGAGAGGTTTTTGCCTTTGGGCCTTGAAGAATGCGAGATACGAAGCAAGTTGGACTGTTTTCTAGCACGGCCTTTATCTCTACTGTTTCCTCTTTCTTTCATTTTCTCAAACATTAGAAATGGACCGTAAAATGCTTGCAGCAAAAAGAGCAGCCATCTCAGTGAGCGGTGGGATTTTGTTTCTTAGTTTTCCAAGTCTCTGGCAAGGCATGCTGCCATACCTCATGAAGACTCTTTGGTTCACTTCAAACAAATGCACATATCTCCTTCAGGGAAACACTATTTGTGGCTATAAGAAAAAACATGGGTTTGCGAATTTGTCTTTTGACTCCTGAGCCTTTCTGCCCCAGTGTTATTTGTGGAGCAGATTGGATCAGTGGGCAAGGTCCCTACCCATCTCCCATCACCAAGTTTGTCAATTTTTAGGAGCCCCTGTTCCTACATGCCGTGAACTACAGCATGGAAAGAGAGGCTGTTTGACCTTTAAAATATGTCCTCGTGAGTTCCTCCCAAAGTTCCCCTCTTCCTCTAGCATAGAAAAAGACCACACATTTGGTAAGTTTAAAATGGTTTACTTACATAGTCTCCAAAGGTCAGATTCATGTGCTTTTCCATACAGCATTCAGAAAGTGTTGCACAGGCATTAAAACGTGACTTAGTTACAGTGGTGAAAGTTCCTAAATTATTGTTATAGGAACACAATAATGGCTTAACAAAATAAAAAAATTCCTTCCAGTAGCACCTTAGAGACCATCTAAGTTTGTTCTTGGTATGAGCTTTCGTGTGCATGCACACTTCTTCAGATACTTCTTCAGATACACTTCTTCATGCACACGAAAGCTGAACGAAAGTGCGACTCCACCACATTCAGCTGAATGAGGTTTGAATCCATTTTGGGTCGGGGATTCTGACTGTGGGAAGGAGTCTAACCACAGTGGCTTGTGCTGGTGGTTCCTGCATTGCAGGGGGCTGGATGGGTCCCTTCTAACGTTATACACTTCTTCATGCACACGCATGCTGAACATGCTGGGGGCGGGAGAGGGTGGGGCCAGCAGGTGCAGGTATGTTGTGGGCGGGGCTGATGCACCCGGCTTGGATCCTCACCTGTTCCCTTGAGCACCTGAAGCAGGAGAAGATTTGTGCCTGTTCCAGATGGCAATCAACGGCTGTTAAGTAAAGAGCAATTGGAGCGAAAGGCTCCTGAATTGTGCATCCTTTGGTTTATTTATTTACAATGCAATCATTATCTCAGCTGGAGGTCCGTCACAACCCATAAATTTGATGCAATTTGAATTAATATGCCACTTCTGGGTTACGTGCGCCCGAGACTTGATTTCCTTTTTGTTCAGCTGCTAAGCAAGATTGGGATCCTCCACACTGCTGCAGGTTTCTTCCTTCCTTTCCAATTTGTGTTCTGCAATGACTCGTCGATGCAACAGGAGTACACTAGCTGGGGATTTATGCTGGGCCTATTGCCCTTTGTTAGCTGTTCTGTACACTTCAGGAATTATTATTATTTTATTTTTATTTATAACCTGCTTCCCCCCCCCCCCCAGACTCAAGGCGGCTTACACAAATTGAAACAACACTGAGAAAAATACAAAAAGCATATAAAGTGAGTTCTCGCAGAGAGCTGCCGTTGCGCAGTGGGCAGGAAGCCACTCCTGTTGGTTTGGGCATGGGGCTTGTGGCCTACAGCTTCCAGGACCTGCTTGTTGCTAGGTAGTTCTTAATGTAGCAATTAGGGAGGACGTCCCAGCGTCCTTAAATAGGTCCCCACGTGGACCTGGTGCTCACTCTTTTCTGAGCTTCGGATCTCCCACCCCCCCATTCCCTGGTATAGGTTGACGTTGACCTTGCTGTACCGGGTAGGGGTCGCCTCCACTTAGGAGGGGCCTGGTAGGAATTTTGTCCATTTGGCAGATTGGCTGAGCCACTTGGTTTTTGCCTACTATGCAGCAAATAGTCACAACTTGTAAGGTTGGCGGTTAGGCATTGGTTCTGTGGTATGGGTGGGCGTTTCCCACCAAGAAGTGATCTGGAAATGGGAATTCCGCAAAGGAATCCAGGGACTCATCCAAACCTTGTGGGTGCAGGGCCATGCAGGAGTCCCTGTGGACCCCTGGGGAGGGGGAGGCTCCGTGTGATCCGGCCCTGTTAACCCTCCCCAGCTAATGGTTTCCCTTCGCTGACAAGTGGTCAGCTCTGTCCCGCTGCGACAGCTAGTCTTGCTGCTGACTAGGGTCAGCTCTGTCCCGTCGGACAGCGTGAACCAATGCCTACGCAACCACTCACGTGATTTGTATTCAATAAGGTTGTGGCCAAAATATGCCCAAAAACCCAAACCAAAATTATGTCTCCAGTGTGAGTTTATTGGTGGGGAGTGGCTGGGTGACCTACATGCGCAAAGGATAATGGTTAAAAATGATTAAACTCTAATAGAATTAAAACTACATAAAATACAAATCTATTCAAATGCAGATAGTAAAAACAGCATAGAAGAAGAGTTTGGATTTGATATCCCGCTTTATCACTACCCGAAGGAGTCTCAAAGCGGCTCACATTCTCCTTTCTCCTTTCCCTTCCTCTGTGAGGTGAGTGGGGCTGAGAGACTTCAGAGAAGTGAGACTAGCCCAAGGTCACCCAGCAGCTGCATGTGGAGGAGCGGAGTCGCGAACCCGGTTCCCCAGATTACGAGTCTACCGCTCTTAACCACTACACCACACTGGCTCTCACTATTAAAAGCCATTTTCGTAAAAATAATAATCCCAGGAGCCAAAGAATTGGAAGGGACTCAGGACATCTTCAGCTCTCAACATGGAAGATGTTCTGCTCTGGAGGGTAGGACTCGAACCCATGGCTTCAAGTTAGAAGCAAGGAGATTCCAACTGAACTTCAGGAAGAACCTTCTGACACTAAGAGCCTATTGACAGTGGAATGGTCTCCCTTGGGAGGTTGTGGGCTCTCCTTTGTTGGAGGTTTTTAAGCAGAGGTTGGATAGCCATCTGTCATTGATGTTTTAGTTGAGATTCCTGCATTGCAGGGGGTTGGACTAGATGACCCCCAGGGTCCTTTCAAACTCTACAATTCTATGACACTATCACAGAGTTAGAGCCTGGCTATAGCCCAGTTCCTGCCACCTTCCTCCATTTTACACCTAATGCGCATCTGAAAAGGGATTCTGATTTTTCAAAGAGGAGAACTTGAGTTTCATTTATCCAATGTGGATTGGAGCCAGCTGCACTCATGCTCAAAGTAGACCCCTTGATTTCAGCAGGTTATACCTCAAGCACGACTGAGCCCGCAATCCTAACCATGTCTACTCGGAAGTAAGTCCTACTGAATTTGACAGGGCTCATTTGCAGGTAAGCAGGGTTAGGATTGCAGCCGCAGCCTGGCTCCAACGTTATGAGTTTATTTCACCTTTTTTGACTTGTGCGCTTTAGAAAGCATTAATGTGCAAGTCGTTTGGTTGAGGCTGTCCCTCTGTGCATTCTGCCTGTTGATATATTATCAGTGCAGCGGATTCCTCGCTGATATGCAACATTTTGCTGTAGTGTAATAGTCTTTTTGAGAGAGCTGTAAAATATAATGGGAGGAACAGGAGTTTATTAGAATATAGAAAATCTGAAAAAATGAGCAGAGTAGAGGAAAAAGAACCAGAAACATACACTCACTGGAAGCCCCTGGAGACTATTTCTGTGTTTTGCAAAACCTTACCCCATAAATGCACACTCAACCACCAACTGGCAGCCACCTAACAGGGAGTTCTGCATTTGTAAGAACTCGATCTTTCAGTGTGGCACTTTGGAACTCCCTGCCTATTGACATCAGGCAGGCACCTTCCCTGTACTCTTTCCCAGCATCTGCTAAAAACAGTTTTGTTTAGACAAGCCTAGCCAGATGTTTAGAAGGTAGACATGAGGTTTTAGTCTGTGGTTGTTTTAACTTTCTGAAAGCTTTAAATCATTGTTGCTAATTTTTCTTGTTGATCAATTCATTGCCTTAACCCACTTAGAGGGTTGGGCCCCCCTCCCCACCAATCAAACTGTGTATAACTGTTATGAAAGGCAAAATAAATAAATAACTGCTCCTGTGTTCATGGCGGCTGTCTTGCTTCCTTGCAACGCCACACATGTGCAGAACGGAATGGATTGCCCAATTCTGCAATTTAATCCACCAGCTCTTGCACTCTTCTTTCGCCTTGCAAAATATAATTCATAATGTCCTGAAACAGTTCTAGCAAAGTCCCCCCCCCCCGCTCTCTCTCCACCCCGCCTCTCACACACACTTTAATTCAAATGAATTTTAATACCTCCCTTTTAGTGATCCAAGGCTGAGCTCTGGCTCAGATCACTCCGTGCACCACTAAATTCTGCTGTAGATTTTCTTTTAAAACTCTGCAATGAAATTGCATCAAGGCAGATTGCTAGCCCCCCGCCTCCTGCCGCCCCTGCTGTGGAGAACTGGCTTTGGGCTTCACACAAGGCGCCCTCTTTTTTAAAAACTGCAGGTCCGAAAGTGCTGTTTCCCATTTGTGCAACCTCTCTCTCCCATTTCCCATTGTCAGCAGCCATCAAAGGAAAGCTCTCTCAGAAACGATGCAGAAACGATAATGAAATCATTCCATCCTCTGCATCTTCAAACAAGGGCACGCACTTTAAATTGGAGCATTTATCACAGGGAAGTAATGTTTTGAGTTTGCTTGGCAAATGTGAAGGGGCAGAACCCTACCATCTTCCTCATGAACGCCATGAGTTCATGAAGCAAACATACGGTACGGTGACTGGGAACAGATTTTTCATATTCACCCCTACCCAGATTTGCTATCACTCTTTCAAGGGAGCTCTCGTCTTCGTCTCCCCACAAACCAACTTCTGGGTTACTAAAGGAGCTTCTCCATGATCTACACCAGTGTTTCCCAACCTAATCTAGGCAACGGCACACTTATTTGATTAAAAAAATCTCGCGGCACACCGCTCCTCCCCCACCCGGCTGCGCCGGGTCTCCTGACCCAGAGTTACCTCTGGGATCAGCTGTAGCGCGGCGTCCTTTCTCCCGCCCATCAGCTGGGGCACCAGGTCGGGATTCTCCCGTGAGGCTTCTGTTGTTGCTGCTGCTGCTGCAGCAGCCAAGGGAGCAGCGCCGCCCTGGCTTCCGCTTCGCCGCCGGGCTCCAGCATTGCCGCCGCCACGGTCCTGTGCAGCGCGGGGCTGCAGGGCACCCTGGGCTCTGATTCTCGCGCGAGGCTTCCGGTCGGGATTCTCGCGCGAGGCTGCTGTTGTTGTTGTTGTTGCTGCTACTGCAGCAGCCAAGGGAGCAGCGCCGCCCTGGCTTCCGCTTCGCCGCTGGGCTTCAGCAGCGCCACCGCCACGGTCCTGTGCAGCCCTGGGCTGCAGGTCCCTTTTTCCGCGGCACATCAGCCGGTGTCTCGCGGCACACCAGTGTGCCGCGGCACACCGGTTGGGAAACGCCGATCTACACCAGGTATGTCCAACAGGTAGATCATGATCTGGACAACTGTGGTAGATCACTGGCTCCCCCCAAAGAAGCTCAACAACGTTCTCTCCCCTAAAAATAGCTCCACATTTTTGCCCTGCACCCCCCCCCCAAAAAACGGTCCTCCATCCTCCCTAAAAAAGTTCAACAACTTTGACCTGAATCCCCCAAAAGGGGTTAGATCACTGCCAGTTTTTAACTCTGTGAGTAGATCGCAGTCTCTTGGGAGTTGGCCACCCCTGATCTACACAAACACAGAGGAGCATAATGTAGTTTGGGGAGGTCAGTCTGGATAGTCATACCAATCATATAATTATAGAGTCGGAAGGGACCCAAGGGTCATCTAGTCCAACCCCCTGTAATCCAGGAATCTCAGCTAAAGCATCCATGACAGATGGCCATCCAACCTCTGCTTAAAAACCTCCAAGGAAGGAGAGTACCTTGGAGTTGAAATCCATTCAGTTGTCAAACAGCTCTTACTGTCAGAAAGTACTTCCCTGATGTTTAGTCGGAATCTCTTTCTTGTAGTTTTAATCCAGTGGTTGAGGTCCTACCTTCCAGAGCAGGAGAAAACAAGTTTGTTCTATCTTCCATGTGACAGGCCTTCAGATATTTGAAGATGCCTTGATGTTCTCCGGGGCCTGTACCCAGTTTGGTTAGTCGCAGGTGAGATTGTGACATGGATTCAGCAGGCTTGACCAGTGCTATTTTTCTAGAAAAAGAGGTGCCAGAACTCATGAACTGTGGGATGTATAACACTGGTGCAGTCAATCACAACATTCCTAGAGTGTACACAAGGGGTCTTGGTCCTCCAGCTAGTTTCCTGTGCCTGGACTGAGATAATTTCCTTGTGTGACCAGAGGTGGGAGTGGCCTTACCTGAAGTACACAGGTCAGTTGCCATTCTCCCCTCTCTTCTCCACCAGGACTTCGAGGATGCAACATCTCAAGAGATGCACCCTTGGCTTCCAGCCAAGGGGGCCCAAGTGGACCCTTCTCCCTTAAGGAGAATCTCCACATGTACATACATTTAATCTAAGCTAGCCTGCCTTCTGAGACTTGTAAAAGCCTGGAATGTCTGTGAGTAAAACCTTTTTACTTTTAAAAGCATTGTGTCATGTATTTACTTTTAAGAGGGAACCAGGGGAATTATATGCCAGGATCTGCCTTGTTATAGAAGTTCATAGGAACTTAATCGCCATGTTTTGCTGCATTTAATTGGGGATGAGAATCTCTGCTAGTTTGGAGCTTGTTAGAACAAGCTGGGATAGGAAATATTAATCAATATTCCCTCATCCACATTCCCACTCATCTCCCACATGAACGCCTCCCTTGCTCTCTTATAATGGCAATGGCGCCCACCTGTGAGGTGCCGGAACTGAGTTCCGGAGAGTTCTGGCTGAAAAAAAAAGCCCTGAGCTTGACACTGGCTCAGATCAGGACTGAGGACTTGGGTTAGTGATAGTGGGGTTTGGTTGCCATCTCTTCCCCTTCCCAATCCTGCTTGTGACACACTAGAAGGAAGCAGGTGAAGTTTCCTCATCCGTGATCTCCCTGCCTCTCCTCTCCTGCCCCTGCCCCCTCTCAGCTCAGGGCTTTCCAGGAACACCCCCAGTTTCTCCCTCTACGGTTTTCACTGCTCTGCTGCCAGGACACCAGAGTTCCTGGAACCCCTACAATAATCTTTTTTAGCAAACCGTGTCTCCGATTTAAAGCAATTTTTATTGCAGCAGACCAAAGGCCCTCTTGCATTGACACAAACTCCAGCTTCCATCATCTCCTGTAAGCTCTTCTGACAGGCTAAACTAGAAACTTCTGGCATGAGGTCAGACTCGAGACAGCCAAGTCAGGGGTCATGTATCATATGAATCAATGACAATATCTATCTACCTATATATCTGCTGTTCCACACTCTCCAGCTGTCTTATCCAGGGCTGTTTTACTTTAGAACGAAGCCCTTGGCAGCAGTGACACCAAGGCTTCGATGTCACCCCACTGCCTTTATTATAATAATAATAATAATAATAATAATAATAATAATAATAATAATTTATTTGTACCCCGTCCATCTGGCTGGGTCTCCCCAAACACTCTGGGCGGCTTCCAACAAATATCAAAATACATTAAAATATCACAGATTAAAAACTTCCCTAAACAGGGCTGCCTTCAGGTATTTTCTAAATGTCAGGTAGTTGTTTATCTGTCTTGTCAGGATTCAACCTCAATCTGTTAGCCACTACAGTTCTGTGATTCTATGAGTCCTGCAGGAATCTCCAGTCATACTGAGGAGATTCAATATGAATTCAATAGCTTGAGAGGGCTCTAGAAGCCCCTGCTTTCGACACTTTCCAATGTGGTCACAAATATCTTTATTTCCAACTGGGAAAAGTTGTGGAAAGTGAATGTGAAGTTTACAGATTGTCCTTTGTTGAAGGAAAATTATATGAAAATGATGTATAGATGGTATATTACACCAGTTAAAATGGCCAAAACATATAAAACTGGGACTAGTACATGTTGGGAATGTAAGGAAAAAGAAGGGACTTTTTATCATATGGAGTGGGAATGTAGAGAAGTTAAAAAACATTGGGAAATGATTTATAATGAATTGAAAAAAAAATGTTTAAAAAGACTTTTGTTTAAAAGCCGGTAGCTTTTTTATTAGGGATTTTAGGACAAGATATACCAAAGAAAAGAAAGAACTTATTTATGTATGCCACAACTGTGGTGAGAGTTTTGCTAGCACAAGGTTGGAAGAAGGAAGAAACACCAACGAAGGAACAATGGCAAGAAAAATTGATGAATTATGCGGAATTGGCAAAACGAACAAATAAATCGCAAGAAAAGGACAATCGGGACTTTAAGGGAGAATGGGAACTTTTCACAAATTATTTGAAAACAACAACAAAGAGACTTAGAATCACTGGCAGGATTTGAATGAACATACACCAATTTTATTAATGGAATATGAATTTGAACAACAGGAATATAATATTTACAATTGTACAATATGCAGAAACAATATGAATGAACAAAACAGATAAGGGAGCTGGGGAAAGTCCGGGAGAGGGGGGAGGGGGGAAATGTAATTGGTTGTATTGTTGATAATTTGTATGGAATTTAAATTTGCTTTATAAAAATTATATATATATATACATATATATATATATATATATATATATATATATATATATATATATTTCCATATAACCTGATGGGGGCAAGGAGGGTGATAGGAGTATCCAGTGATGCTCTGGATGCCTGATCTTTCCATGGCTCTGCCGCTTAAGGCAGGGATCGGGAGCCTTTGGCCCTCCAGATGTAGCTGGACTACAACTCCCATCATCCCTCACCATTGGCCCTGCTGCCTGAAAAGGCTGATGGGAGCTGGAGTCCATCCGCCAGCTGAGATGCCCAAACACCACCCAAACCATTGCCGTTTTAATTCGTGAAAAAGTAACCATATTCTCTTTTGCAGCTGTCACTTGATATTGCAATTATCAGGGGAATCAGGCCTCGCAGATAGGCCTCACTAGGATACCACAACTGGTAGGAGTTAACTCAAAGAGGAACTCTGGGATCAGAATTCTGAGTCGGTAGCGTCAGATTCAGCAAATTTGAATTCCGATGTTGTTCTGATTCATCTATTCCGTCTCCATCACTGCTCTGCCAGTTTTTGCTCCTCCACTGAGTTAGTCACAGACTCAAGACCTCTTTGTCAGCTCCGCGTTCAACCACCTTCCTCCTGAATTCTCCAACAGCCGCCATCTGCATAATCCTTGTCCTAAATCACAGCCCAACAACCACAGTGCTCGTTAGCTGCTGTTTAATTAAGCAATATGGATCCTGCCTTGATATTTACAATTCCACTCGCTCTGATTGATTGGTGAAAATGTCTCATTTTTAAATACGGCAGCCATAAAGTTTAATACCGCTTGACTTATTGCGAGTTTCATTTACCGCTCCAGATGCCAATCCGGCCCAACCCAAAGCTAGGAGCCGCTGGCCTATTAAATCAATGCTAACTGTGCGTGCAGAAATAGATGATGAGCTTCATTACAACCGGTTTGCTGGGCAATTATTGAGATCTGGATTTACACACTCGTGCAAATCCAACACTTCTCCTCCTGGACTCTGACAAAGAGGCGGGTGAGGAACATGTGAAGAAAACATTCCGTGCAGACCATTGCAAAGTTCGCACGCTCCGCTTCCGAAATCGTGGACAGCTCTTTTTCAAAACGCTCGAGATCTGATTATCTAGACAAGATGCCCATCCTAGGAACAAGGCTATTTGTGGTTCTGGGAAAGCTGAAGATCTTCCAACAGCCAGGGATGAAAGGGAGTTGGAGGGCTGGAACATCTGCAAGGCCAACGGTTCCCCAGTGGTAGAGCTTTTCGTGAGAGATGGTGGCATAGAGGCAGTGAAGGCTTTCAAAGATTAGACAAATTCATGGAGATGGCTATTGATACCGGTAGCTACCGTATTTTTCGCTCCATAAGACACTTTTTTCCTCCTAAAAAGTAAGGGGAAATGTCTGTGCGTCTTATGGAGCGAATGTGTGGTCCCTGGAGCTGAACTGCCCAGGGGCAAAAGCAGATCGTGCTTTTTTATAAAAAAAAAAAAGAGAGAGAAGGGGGTGTTGAAAGGAAGCCCGCTGAGCAGCTGCTCAGCAAACGATCGGGGAGAGAGGTAAGGGAGAGAGATTCCAGCCCCGCCCCCTTACAGAGGGAAGCTGTTTCCCCAGCGACATGTGACTGGCTGATTAGATTATCTGTCTGGAAACTGTAGAAATGGCTTCCTGAAGCTGCAGAACTGTGAGTTAAAGTAAGCTCAACAACTTTGAGCTGATCCACAAAAAATGGGGCTTTTCTCCTTTGCAAAAGAAGCTGCAGAAATTTGAGCTGATTCTCAAAAAATTGGGGCTTTTCCCCTCTAAAAACTAGGTGCGTCCTATGGTCAGGTGCGCCTTATAGAGCGAAAAATACGGTACTAGTCAGGATGGCTCTGCTCTGCCTCTGTAGCTTCTGAATCCAAGTTACTGGAAACCACAGGAGGGTAGAAAGCTCTTGTGCTCAAATTCTGCTTGCGGGTTTCGCACAGTTCGCCACTGTGAGAACAGGATGCTGGACTAGATGGGCCATTGGCCTGATCCAGCCTCAGGGCTCTTCTTATGTTCTGCTTTGCATGCAGACGGTCCCCGGCTCATTCTCCAACACCTCTAGGTGGGGCTGGGAGGGACCCCGTCTGAAACCCTAGAGAGCTGCTGCCAGTCAGTGTGGACAGTACTGAGCTAGATGGACCTGTGGTCCGCTGACTCAGCATGACACGGGTCTGGGATAGGTCAGTCAGTAGAGCATGAGACTCTTCATCTCAGGGCCGCAGCTTCGAACCCTACATTGGGCAAAAGATTCCTGCCTTGCAGGGGGTTGGACTAGATGACACTTATGGTCCCTTCCAACTCTACAGTGGAGCCTCCAGCTTACGTCACCCTCGGCTTGAGACTGGCGCAAACCAGGAAGTACCGGAATGGGTTACTTCCGGGTTTGCGCCATTCGCACACGCACAGAAGCGCTAAATCGCGTGTGCACAGACGCGACGCTTTGGGTTGCGTAATTTTCTTTTTTAAAAATAATAATAATAATTTTATTGGGTTTTTTCACACAAATAAACAAAAACATAACATAAAAAACATAAAAAAATACAAATACAAAATACAAGAAGCACATACCGGCACATCATAATTTTCCCTTCCTCTTTCCTAATCATCTTGGGGTGACTTCTTCCATTCTCCTCTGCTGCATTTCCATGTCTATCATCTTTAGTAATTTCCTCTCATATTTCCTTATTTTTTATTACCTTATTTAATATTCTAGTCTTATAATATCTTAACCATACATCATACATTTACTTATTTGATCCTAATTCTACTCTGTAGTCTATCACTTCTTCCAGCTTTTTCCTAACTTTCAATCTTACAATAATTCTTAATATAAATTTTAAATTTCTTCCAATCCTTTTCCACCGCCTCCTCCCTCTGGTCGCGGAGTTTCCTTGTCAGTTCAGCGAGTTCCATATAGTCCATCATTTTCATCTGCCATTCTTCTAACGTTGGTAAATCCTTTGTCTTCCAGTATTTTGCAATCAAGATCCTTGCCGCGGTTGTGGCATACATTAAAAAAGTGTGATCTTCCTTGTCAATTTCTTGGTTGACCATTCCAAGTAGAAAGGCCTCTGGTTTTTTAATAAACGTGTTTTTCAACACTCTTTTCATTTCATTAGGGTTGCGTAATTTTCAGGTTGCGGCGGGGTCATGTATCATATGAATCAATGGCAATATCTATCTACCTATATATCTGCTGTTCCACACTCTCCAGCTGTCTTATCTAGAATCATAGAATCATAGAATCGTAGAATCCTAGAGTTGGAAGAGACCCCAAGGGCCATCCAGTCCAACCCCCTGCCAAGCAGGAAACACCATCAAAGCATTCTTGACAGGTGGCTGTCAAGCCTCTGCTTAAAGACCTCCAAAGATGGAGACTCCACCACACTCCTTGGCAGCAAATTCCACTGTCGAACAGCGGACAGTGGAGCAGGTAAACTTGTGGAGCAGGGCACACACAAAAATCTAGGGCTGTTTTACTTTAGAACGAAGCCCTTGGTTACTTCCGGGTTTGCGCCATTCGCACACGCACAGAAGCGCTAAATCGCGTGTGCGCAGACGCGACACTTTGGGTTGCGTAATTTTCAGGTTGCAGCGGGGCCTCCGGAACGGATCCCCGCCGTAACCCGAGATTCCACCGTATATTTTTGTGTGTGCCCTGCTCCACAAGTTCACCAAATGTATGAAGAGGGGCAATCGAAAAGACCCCAACGTCTTCCCGAGAAACAAAAGCTGTGAAAGTCGGCAGAAAATGCTACTAGCCGGAGCAGAGGTATCTGAGGTTGCAAAGGAAAGGCTGGTTGGTGTTAGGGAGTTTTAAAAGGCTCTTCGGATTAGAGAGAGATGGCATAAGTGGACCACTCTATTAGAGAGGAAGAGACATTTGCATCCACCACATAAAAGTCTTTGTATTATGAACGCCAATGTTAATCTGCTGCTTAATAATATAAGTTCAGCCATAATATATTCAGTCTTTTTTTTCAATCTTCTAAAGCCTAATTAAAACGAGCTGCCACACCAGGAGATGAACTCAATTACTGTCCAGTGGTATGTAAGCTTCAGAGACTTATTTCCAAAGCTCTCTGGTGATCGTGTAATTTGTTAACAAGAAAACAAGGCAGAGCGCTTCAGGAGTATGCCGGGAAGTCTCATGGCACAGGTGCCTGCGGAGGTTGGATTATTTCTTGGCCCTGGAGACATCCGGAAGGGGCAGAACTTGGGCTGAAAAAGCCACAGTCAAAAAACTCACATGCAAAACCAGACTGGGCAAGGGACTGATGAAGGAAGACTCGTTCCCTGATCGGTGACACAATCTGACTTTGTTCGGCAACACAAAAGATCGTGCTCACTTGGTCTCAACACAATATAAAGCCTAATGACGTAAGTAGAGCCTAGTGGATCAGGCCCATGGCCCATCTTGTCCAGCATCCTGTTCTTACAGTGGCCAAAACCCACAATAGGATCTGAGCAACTGGTATTCAGAAGCATTGCTGCCTCCAACTGTGGAGGGCAAGCAGAGCCATCCTGGCTAGCAACCTTCGATAGCCCTCTCCTCCTCCAGGAACTTGCCCAATCCTCTTTTAAAGTGGGAGCAAGTTCCATAGTTTAACTATGTGCTGCCTGATGGAGCTTTCTTTTATCTATCCTAAACCTTCCAAAATTCACTTCACTTAATGTTCATGGGTCCTGTCGCTCCAGAGGCCAAGGCTAGAATGAACAAGTAGAAGTGAGGAGGAGGAGGAGGAGGAGGAGGAGGAGGAGGAGAAGGAGAAGGAGAAGGAGGAGGAGGAGGAGGAGGAGGAGGAGGAGGAGGAGGAGGAGGAGGAGAAGGAGAAGGAGAAGGAGAAGGAGAAGGAGAAGGAGAAGGAGAAGGAGAAGGAGAAGGAGAAGGAGAAGGAGAAGGAGAAGGAGAAGGAGAAGGAGAAGGAGAAGGAGAAGGAGAAGGAGAAGGAGAAGGAGAAGAAGGAGAAGGAGAAGGAGAAGGAGAAGGAGAAGGAGAAGGAGAAGGAGAAGGAGAAGGAGAAGGAGAAGGAGAAGGAGAAGGAGAAGGAGAACTAGGTCCAGTTCTGGGCACCACAGTTCAAGAAGGATACTGACAAGCTGGAACGTGTCCAGAGGAGGGCAACCAAAATGGTCAAAGGCCTGGAAACGATGCCTTATGAGGAACGGCTTAGGGAGCTGGGTATGTTTAGCCTGGAGAAGAGAAGGTTAAGGGGTGATATGATAGCCATGTTCAAATATATAAAAGGATGTCATATAGAGGAGGGAGAAAAGTTGCTTTCTGCTGCTCCAGAGAAGAAGAAGAAGAAGAGTTTGGATTGGATATCCCGCTTTATCACTACCCAAAGGAGTCTCAAAGCGGCTAACATTCTCCTTTCCCTTCCTCCCCCACAACAAACACTCTGTGAGGTGAGTGGGGCTGAGAGACTTCAGAGAAGTGTGACTAGCCCAAGGTCACCCAGCAGCTGCATGTAGAGGAGCGGAGACGCGAACCCAGTTCCCCAGATTACGAGACTGCCGCTCTTAACCACTACACCACACAGAGCAATGGATTCAAACTACAAGAAAGAAGATTCCACCTAAACATTAGGAAGAACTTTCTGACAGTAAGAGCTGTTCGACAGTGGAATTTGCTGCCAAGGAGTGTGGTGGAGTCTCCTTCTTTGGAGGTTTTTAAGCAGAGGCTTGACAGCCACCTGTCAGGAATGCTTTGATGGTGTTTCCTGCTTGGCAGGGGGTTGGACTAGATGGCCCTTGTGGTCTCTTCCAACTCTACGATTCTATGATTCTAAGAAGGAGGAGGAGGAGTTTGGATTTGATATCCCACTTTATCACTACCCTAGGGAGTCTCAAAGCGGCTAACAATCTCCTTTCCCTTCCTCCCCCACAACACTGTGAGGTGAGTGGGGCTGAGAGATTTCAAAGAAGTGTGACTAGCCCAAGGTCACCCAGCAGCTGCATGTGGAGGAGCAGAGACCAGAACACGGTTCACCAGATTACGAGTCTACTGCTATTAACCACTACACCACACTGGCTGGTCTAAGGTCTGGAACAGGGGTAGGCAACCTAAGGCCCAGGGGCCGGATGTGGCTCAATCGCCTTCTCAATCTGGCCCATGGACATTCCAGGAATCAGCGTGTTTTTAGAATGTGTCCTTTTATTTAAAATGCATCTCTGGGTTATTTCTGGAGCATAGGAATTTGTTCAATTTTTTTTTTCAAAATATAGTCCGGCCCACCACATGGTCTGAGGGACGGTGGACCGGCCCACGGCTGAAAAAGGTTGCTGACACCTGGTCTGGAAGATGGTTGAGGGTCTGGAAACCAAGCCTGATGAACAGTTGAGGGAGTTGGGTATCTTTAGCCTGGAAAAGCAGAGACTGAGAAGAGATGTGTTAGCCGTCTTCAGGTATCCGAAGGGCTGTCACATGGAAGATGGAGCAAACTTGTTTTCTCATGCTCTAGAGGGGAGGACCCACATCAAAGACTTCAAGTTACAAGGAAGGAGATTCCAACTAAACATCAGGAAGAACTTTGACTGTAAGACCTGTTTGATAGTGGAACAGACTCTCTCCCAAGGTGGTTGGCTCTCCTTCGTTGGAGGTTTGTAAGCAGAGACTGGATGGCCATCTGTCATGGATGCTTTAGCCCAGACTCCCGAGTTGCAGGAAGCCGGACTAACATGATCCTTGGGATCCCTTCCAACTCTGCAGTTCTGAGATTTTATTACTTAAAATGGCAAGAAAACAGACTTCAGCCGAACACAAGTGGGGACTGGACAACCTTTAAAGTCCCTTCCAAATCTATGGTTCTAAAGGCAGTTTGCAGCTAGGGTAAATCAATATGGGAAGACTCCAAAAGAAAAGCCATTGCTTCTAAGTAGGGATGGGGAGACATTCGATTCAGTTTGCATTTAATGACAAACCTACCTAATTTGCCCTTTCCAAAATGACACAAAACCCAGCCCTCGTTTGAAATTTGCATTTCTCAGAATTTCACAATGCTGTTCTCCGGCCAAGTAATGTGCATATGCCAATAAATGCAAATATTAGCAAAAACAGCTTACAAAAACAGCTTATTGTTTGGGGAAATTGCTTTGCAAAAACAGTGTATAAATTAGGCAAACTTGTGTATTAGGGGAAATTCGCTGATGAGTTTGCATAAGTGTCAGGGTTTCTATATTATTATTTTTTGAAAAATTGCAAGCTGATCTGAAAAAGTGAACTGAACTTGGAGGAATGAGAAACAGGCAAATTTTGTGATAGTCCAGGCATCCCCAAACTTCGGCCCTCCAGCTATTTTGGGACTACAGTTCCCATCATCCCTGACCACTGGTCCTGTTAACTAGGGATGATGGGAGTTGTAGTCCCAAAACTGCTGGAGGGTCTTTAAGCAGAGGCTGGATAGCCATCTGCCAGGGATTCCTCAGCTGTGATTCCTGCACTGCAGGGGGTTGGACTAGATGACCCAAGGGGTCCCTTCCAGCTCTACAATTCTATCATTCCAGGGCCAACCTGGATCTGGATCACGCAAGGAAAGTGTGGCCTAGGGAGAGTCCCAGGGGGCCGCATTCAAAATAAACAGGAAAACACCAGAGGGTGAGGAAAGAGAAGACTCGTCTCTCCCACCAAGGACCTTCAAATGTTAAAAGCAAACAGAAACCCTGTTCCGTTAAACAAAGAGCATGTTGCCCTTTTAAAAGCTAACAGTGAGAGGACTCTAAGGGGGTCCTTTCAAAGGTTGGGTGCTGCGATGGAAGAAGCCCCCTTTATTTCAAGCAGTCAAATCTCCATCTATGGTTGTGGACAGATGCAGGCAGGGAAAGGAACAATTTGCACTCGTCGTTTTCAGCCGGGAGCAAATTGCATTGCACTAAGATGCCATTTTAAAAGGGACGCGGGTGGCGCTGTGGGTTAAACCACAGAGCCTAGGGCTTGCCGATCAGAAGGTCAGCGGTTCGAATCCCCGCGATGGGGTGAGCTCCAGTTGCTTGGTCCCTGCTCCTGCCAACCTAGCAGTTCGAAAGCACGTCAAAGTGCAAGTAGATAAATAGGTACCGTTCTGGCAGGAAGGTAAACACCTTTTCCGTGCGCTGCTCTGGTTCGCCAGAAGCGGCTTAGTCATGCTGGCCACATGACCCGGAAGCTGTACGCCGGCTCCCTCGGCCAATAAAGCGAGATGAGCGCCACAACCCCAGAGTCGGTCATGACTGGACCTAATGGTCAGGGGTCCCTTTACCTTTAAGACGCCATTTGCTCCCTTCCTCCAAGGATATTCCCTGCCTCCGTGACACAAACTAAACACAATAATGCAATCCTCGTTGTGGGATTGGTGGAATTTTCACTGCTCGCAGCTAGAGAACAGAGAGGGTTTTTTAAAAAAAAGATAAAAAAGCACTCTTTCCTCCTTTCAGGACACTTTGGCGAGCCTCCTGGGAAGGCTGGGTTGGCCAGCTGTCCTGCAGGATGGATCACACTTCCATTGCTATCTGGTGACGGCGGCGAGAACGGAAAGACCTTAAGAGCAGACTCTGCCTAACAGCCTTTCTTCGGAGAAGGCCAATGAAGATCATGCATAGCATTAATGTAGTGATCTGCTCACCTTGTGCAATTAGGAATCCTATTGGGAACATGGTAGAAACCTTTCTCAGCCCAAGGGCCGCATTTCCTTGCAGGCAACCTCTGAGGGGCCATATGCCTGAGGTGGGCAGGGTGTGGGGTTTTCTCCTCCCTTCTGGAGCTTTTGGCAAATGATGTGTTGTTGCGGCAGGTGGCCTGTTGTAAGACACCAGTTGCTGGAAGCCGCTTGAGGGGGAAGAGGACTCTGGTGCTCAAATCCTGCTTGAGGATTGGGCAACGTGAGAACAGGACACAGGACTAGATGGGCCATTGGCCTGATCCAGCAGAGCTCTTCTGATGTTCTTAGCAGCTTATCAAATCAAAACCTTTGAGCAGTTTGAGCCGCAAACGGCAGAGCAATTCATCGGCTTACACCCAGCGGTTCTGAGGACATCTCCAAGGTCAAGTAAGGAATCGGTGGCTGAGCCAAGACTCAAGTCTTCCCCACCCCACGGCCTTGCACACACACACACACAAACACACACACCCTCTGGTGTTTCAAGCCACAAAATGCCTCTCTGCACCCTGGGGCTGTTTCCGCACCAGGCATCTGTTCCCGCTTTGAAGCAGTAGGTCGGAGGCGGGCGCAGAATCTCAATTCCTCCAGGCGGCGTAAAGATTAATTACAAATGGGCCTTTAAAAATAAATCTGACAATTTAGATGCAGGAGGAGAGAGGGAAATAAAGCTGTGACTCCCATTAGGAACAAGATGACTCCTAAATACACTGTGTTAACAGCGTTCAGAAGCAGCCAAAATGTCGGCCTCCAGCCAGCTGCCTCGGGCGCGCGAGCAGGGGGAGGCCGGAGGCAGCCGCTGGAGTTGTGCTGAGGGCAGAGGAGTGTGAAAATTAATTAGGCACCAGGGCTTTTGACGGCGAGGCGGGAGGGAAAACAGGGCAAGCCTCCCTGGACTGGCTTCTGAGCCAAATGCCCGGTGCTGCCGCAAATGGCATGTTCAGGTCTACAACAAGGGAAAGTGTGCAATGGCTGCAGAGCTGATCCTGCAGACACCATTTGCACATTCTGCTGCCTCTCAGCTGCCCCGTGCAACTCCACTCTGTCAGAGGCCGAAGGAAATACCTGCCGCAACAGGTTTGAGCAAGCCGGCCGGAGCAGACCCTGGACTGCTGGACCATACGAAGGCAAGAAGAGCCCAGCCAGCCGCCCCTCCAGTCCATCACTTCAAGGCCCCTCCCCAGGAAGTGTGTCCTCTGCTCAGCTTCCCAGGAAACTGCAAAAAGCTAGAAACTACCGTATTTTTCGCTCCATAAGACGCACTTTTTTCCGAGTAAGGGGAAATGTCTGTGTGTCTTATGGAGCGAATGTGTGGTCCCTGGAGCTGAACTGCCCAGGGGCAAAAGCAGATCGTGCTTTTTTAAAAAAAGAGAGAGAGAGAAGGGGGTGTTGAAAGGAAGCCCTCTGAGCAGCTGCTCAGCAAACGATCGGGGAGAGAGATAAGGGAGAGAGATTCCAGCCCCGCCCCCTTGCAGAGGGAGGCTGTTCCCCCAGCGATTAGATTATCTGTCTGGAAACTGTAGAAATGGCTTCCTCAAGCTGCAGAACTGTGAGTTAAACCCCATAAAACAGGGTTTTTTCCCTTTGCAAAGTAAGCTCAACAACTTTGAGCTGATCCTCAAAAAACGGGGGTTTTCTCCTTTGCAAAAGAAGGTGCAGAAATAGAGCTGATCCTCAAAAAATGGGGCTTTTCCCCTCTAAAAACTAGGTGCGTCCTATGGTCAGGTGCGCCTTATAGAGCGAAAAATACAGTAGCTTCAAAATGAAACCTACTCGAATACCACCCACGTTAAGGGACCCTGCATGGCTTTGCTGTCTAAAGGGTCTCTGAGCAGCCTGTAAAGAAATCAGCCCCCTGGAGGAGGCTCACTGCAGTCAGAACATGTCAAGCTAAGCTCATATACATCCCACCCTTTCTAGCATCTCTGAGATACGCAGTGACGGACTACAAATTCCTCTGTTAGAACGGAGCGGATGAAAACTGAAAGAACAAGCTGTTTAAAAGAACAGATTTTCCTTTACGTTTTTATTTGAAAGGATTTGGATTTTGTTTTTAAAAAAGAGGGGTCGAGAATGGAGCCAAAATCCATCCCCGCCTCTCGCCAAGTGCCTCTTCTTAGCCCTGTCCTGTTCAGTCTCCGGGAGACGATGGAGAAAGGAAGTCAACAGAGTGTCTTCCATGCAAAACTTCCTCCTGCTAATCCCTTTCTCCTTCATTGAGATTTATCTGTTGCCTATTCATTGAGCTGATTCAGCACCACACGAAGACTGGAAGTGGCGGGGGAGAGGGGGAATTGAAGGCATTCAGAGGCATTTAAGAACTGTCTCGTTGGCCGCAAAGAGCAGCAGGAAGCAGATGCCTCTGCCAAGCCGAGCTTTGAGCTGCGCCCTCTAGCCGTGGCACTGACCAATTTTCCATTTTCAGAAAGGGATGCAGCTATGCGTCTGACATCTAGCAGAGCTCCTGGGAGCAGCTCTGAGAGCCACATCTCCCATTGGCACCTGGCCTCTTCACCACAACACAGACCAGCCATCTTCAGCCATTTCCTGGCCGCTCCTCTAAATTGGACACTCTTTGTCAGATTCTCTTATTGGTTGTTCAATAGTAAGACTAAGCCATCTTGTCTTTAAGACTCTTTATTTTGTGCAAAAGCTATTTACAGTGCAGAGTTCAGTTTATCATGTCTGCTCAGTCACTAGCAGAATCCGGAAGTGCCTCCCTTCTGTTTTGGCGCCAACCCCAAAGCCTTGGCACCCTAAATTGCCGCTGCCTTCTCCTACGTGAGATATGCGCCGGAACTGACGCCTCCCCCTCCGAGCGAGTCTGCTGGGTGGTGCCAGGTCTCCCAGCAACTCCCTGGACACCTGGCACTCCCTGGCTCCCAGCCACTAACTGCTCCTCCCCCGAAGAGGGGCTGCCAGATTCACTCGAAGATGAATCTGTCGTTAACACAGGCTGTGGGTCCCTGTGTGCACTCAGAGCTGGACTGGCAGGGGTGGGCAGATCCCCGACACTCTTCTTCTTTCTTTGGCAAACCCTTGTGTCCCCGAATAAGATTGTCTTCCATGAACACAGTGAGTCCGTAAGGGACTGTGGAGGCCAATTCTGGATCCACCCATCCTTCCACAGTGGGGACATAGGTTTCCAGGCGGGAGTTGATCACGGTGTGGATTTGCCAAGTGTGCCTTCCTCTTAGCGCGTTTCTCCCTTGCGTCCTGGGTTTGAGCATCTTCAAAGCCCACGGCACCTTTGGTCAAGGCTGTTCTCCAACTGGAGCGCTCGCAGGACAGTGTTTCCCAGTTGCCGGTGTTGATGCAACATTTTTTTAGATTGGACGCATGGGGGTCTTTGCTCAAGCAGGACAGATGTGTGACAAATGTTCCTTGTGTTCAAGACCTCAGTGAAAACAACTGAAGGCTTATGACAGCCGGGGAACGGGGTGGGGGTAGGGGGGAGGCAAGGAAAAGGAGAGGAAGGTGAGGATCACCCAGTTACCATACATCCACTACATCTTCTAAATAAGGTCCATCTTAATACCTGTAGCTCCTTGCAATAGGGAGGAGGACACAGTGAATAGAAGTGATCCACCAGTGGAAGCATTAAAAGTTGGGTGTTGGGAGGGTTTGTTTCAAATGCCCATTTCTTAGAGTAGCTTGGGTCATAGAATCATAGAACTGTGGAAAGGACCCAAGGTTCACTGAGAAGTCCAACCCCTGTGATGCAGAAACCACAGATCATGTAGCCTTTGCAGGAATAGTGGACCCAGAAGGTTTTGCAGAGCCTTTTCGCCAAGAGGAGAGGCTACTTCTCCAAGAAAAGCTCAACTGGCCTCAAAAGTCCTCCGTTTAGCAGGGCAGAAAGACAATTCCAGCTCGGACCAGGCTACCAAAGCTATATAAGGCCATGCCTTGTGCCCTGCACAGCTCCCTAATTACAGAAGCTTCCCCCACAGGAACGATTCACGCTGATCCCCTTTATCCAAAACCACAGTGATCAGCCAAGTGTCCCAAACCCAAAAGGTCCCTATTGTGCTTTTGCGCTATGACGTTTCTCTTCGTTTCAGCTGATAATGCTCTTCAGGCAGGTTTCGCAAGCGCTCGGCAGCCTGTGGGGGGGGGGAAAGGGAATTGGTGTGTGCACAACACAGTCAAAGAGAAGACCCGGGAGAAGGAGAGCCTCTCTGCCCCAATCCAACCAGGCCTCAAACTTAGAATAACTCTATTCCAACAATATTCACCACTGCCCCTCCTGCCGCCTTCTTTCTTGTTCCCACAAATCTCTGCCAAAAATGGCCTTCTTAACCCATTCACAATGTGTATCTAAGAACGTAAGAAGAGCCTGCTGGATCAGGCCAATGGCCCATCTGGCCCAGCATCCTGCTCTCACAGTGGACAACCAGATGTTGTGGGAAACCCAGAAGCAGGATTCGAGCACAACAGCAGGACTCTCCTGTGGTTTCCAGCAACTGGTATTTGGAAGCGTTGCTGCGTAGACAGAGCAGAGCCATCACGGCCAATAGCCATCGAAAGCCCTCTCCTCCATGAATTGGTCCAATCCTCTTGTAAAGCCATCTAGATTGGCGGCCATCACTGCCTCTTGTGGCAGGGAGTTCCACAGCTTAACTATGAGCTGAGAAAAGGCCTTTCCTTTCTGCTGCCCTGAATCTTCCCTGGATGTCCACGAGGCCCAGTGTTATGAGCGAGGGAGAAAAACTTCTCTCTTTCCAGGCCAAGCACTGCTTTACAAACTTTTATCCTGTCACCCCTTACCTGCCAAGTTCTACTCACCTGCTCGGGTGTCAAGTCCCTCTGAGCCTGAGCCAGCATTTCGTAGCCAACCATGAACTTGCGGACGGTGGCCGAACGCAGCAAAGGTGGGTAGTAATGGGCATGCAGCTGCCAGTGGCTGCAGTCAGCGTCGAGGGAGGGCCCTGTTGGGGCTCCTATTGGAGGAGGAGAGAAAAGGGGGTGAGGTTGGGGCACCACAAGGCAGAGCGTCAGGTGCCGGCTAGTGCCGGGGATGCAGATGCGTTGACTGGATCAGGGCCAAATGGGTAAATCTGACCCTCACCGTCAGGGAGGAAAGACTGGGAAGGAATTCAGAGCCGAGAGTTGGCCAAGGAGAGAGGACAGGGCAGGGCAAAGACTCCTGTCCTCCTAACAGAAAAGGGAAGGTTGAGCAAGGCAGGCCTTGTGGCCAGGCAACCTTGGTGCCCATTTCTCTGCCCCACGCTTACCGTGCCACCCCATGGAGTAAGGGAAGGAGATCTGGAAGAGGTTGTCATACTTGGTGAGAAGCCTCTTCATGATGGAAGCCAGGCCTGAAACACAGGAGACCCAGAGACATCAGCCCGCTTGCCTTGTGTGCGAAATCTTGCTCAGAAAGCTTCCGTGGATTAAGATCTGTGAGGTTCCCCCCTCGTCGGTTGTTCAATAAGAGAGCCACGCCATCTGTCTTTTGTTGTTTTAATCAGTGCTCAATTATATACAGTGTAGAGCTAAATCTTATGTCTGTTTCACTCACTAGCAGAATCCGGAAGTGCCTCCCTCCGATTTTGGCACCAACAAAGCATTCTCGGCAGCCGAAATCTTCTCCTCCCCCTCCTACGTAATCTCTGCGCCGGACCTGACGGCTCTCCCTCCGGCCGAGCCTGCTGGGTGGTGCCAGGCCTCTCACTCAATCTCTCTCACGCACACCTTCTCTCCCAGCCACTAACTGTTTCTCCCCCGAGGAACTGCTGGTTTCACTCGCAGATGAGTCAGTAGTCAAAACAGGCGGCTGCTGTCTATAAACACTCAGCGCTGGACTGGCAGGGGGAGGCAGTTCCCTGACAAGATCCTTCATATAAAGCTCACAGCCCAAGCTCCGGCCAGCAGCAGGGTTCTCACCTTGGCCATCTTTCCCAGGGAACAGTTGCCCTGATTCTGCTGCGGCCGCCCACAGTCTCAACCTGGCTCCATCAATCAAGCCCACCTGAGACACAAGGCCGATAACATGCGCAGCAAGGCATGTGCATCCTAGGAAAGCTTCCTCCCAGGGCAACAGTGACGGAGCTGCTCTCAAGCAGCATCACAAAGTTCGGTGGACCAGGAAGAGGCCCTTCATGGCTTGAATGCGGCCCCCATAGATCAAATCATCTATCCTTGACCTTAAAAGACCCCTCCAGGTGCTCTGGCCCACCTGCTCTCAAAGACCTTAAGCAGGTGACCTTTCCACACAACATATTTGTTTATTTAATTGCACTGACAGTCTACCCCAGGGGTAGGCAGCCTAAGGCCCGTGGGCCGGATGCGGCCCAATTGCCTTCTCAATCCGGCCCGCGGACGGTCCAGGAATCAGAGTGTTTTTACATGAGTAGAATGTGTCCTTTTATTTAAAATGCATCTCTGGGTTGTTTGTGGGGCCTGCCTGGTGTTTTTACATGAGTAGAATGTGTCCTTTTATTTAAAATGCATCTCTGGGTTGTTTGTGGGGCCTGCCTGATGTTTTTACATGAGTAGAATGTGTGCTTTTATTTCATAGAATCATAGAAACATAGAATCATAGAGTTGGAAGAGACCCCAAGGGCCATCCAGTCCAACCCCCTGCCAAGCAGGAAACACCATCAAAGCATTCCTGACAGGTGGCTGTCAAGCCTCTGCTTAAAGACCTCCAAAGAAGGAGACTCCACCACACTCCTTGGCAGCAAATTCCACTGTTGAACAGCTCTTACTGTCAGGAAGTTCTTCCTAATGTTTAGGTGGAATCTTCTTTCTTGTAGTTTGAATCCATTGCTCCGTGTCCTCTTCTCAGGAACAGCAGAAAACAACCTTTCTCCCTCCTCTATATGACATCCTTTTATATATTGGAACATGGCTATCATATCACCCCTTAACCTTCTCTTCTCCAGGCTAAACATAACCAGCTCCCTAAGCCGTTCCTCATAAGGCATCGTTTCCAGGCCTTTGACCATTTTGGTTGCCCTCCTCTGGATTTAAAATGCATCTCTGGGTTACTTGTGGGGCATAGGAATTTGTTCATATTTTTTTTCCAAAATATAGTCCGGCCCACCACATGGTCTGAGGGACGGTGGACCGGCCCACGGCTGAAAAAGGTTGCTGACTCCTGGTCTACCCTTTTCCCACAGACTTACTGTTACAGTAAGTCGTTGGGCGACTCGGGGCAGCCCTGAACAGATGCCGGTTTGACAACATCCGTGCCGCCACCTTCCCTTGCACACACAGACCTCACACCTAAGTTCTTCCTAGCGACACACGTTCTCCACTCCTACAATGCCAAGGACAGTCTGTTCCTCTGGGAATGCCCCCTCCATTCCTCTTTCTTGGATTGTCCCCGCTTCCCTTGTCCCCATGTTTCAGGGAGGCAGCAGCGCCGGTTCCATGACCCCGCCGCCCTCTTCCACCGGGGCACTCACTGTCTCTTTCCCCGTCTTGGAGGTCCTGAAGGCGATGGACGTGTCGTCGTCGAGGAAGCAGGAGGGTTTGGAAAGGCCACACCGCCCAGTAGGGCACCACCACCACCCAGTCAGAGTTCTCCACCACAATCCGCTCCTGCCAGGGATCACAAAGAGGGGCTCAGCCACAGGTCCAAGCGCCACCGCCGCCACTGCCACCCTCCCCGCACGCCAGGGGTCCCCGACCTTCCTCTCGGCCTCCAGCTGGGCGTATTCGAGCAGCATGGGGATGCCACGCTCGCAAAGGTGCTTCTGCTGCGTCCGGTCCTCCAGGGAGGCTTCGTTGGGCAGGAAATTGCTGGCCCAGACCTAGGGAGGGGGTGAGAGGAGGTGCATCAATGCAGCCGGTCAATTCAAAAGCCTCCACGCTCAGGTCTAACCAACTGAGGCATAGTGGCAGAACATCTGCTTTCAATGCACAAGGTTCCAGGTTCGATCCCTACCAGCATCTCCAGGCAGGGCTGGGAATGTCCCCTGCCTAGTCAGTGTGGATCTGACTCAGGGGAAGGCAGCTTCCAATGCAACTTTCCCTGGAAAACACAGTGCCTCAACGCACACGCACGGTTTATAGTAGGCTACTTGCAGGCTTACATTGCCACCATGTGGCCAACATTTTAAGAGCAAGTAAGATCAAGATAAAGGGGTGGCGGGTGGCGCTGTGGGTTAAACCACTGAGCCTAGGGCTTGCCGATCAGAAGGTCGGCGGTTCGAATCCCCGCGACGGGGTGAGTTCCCGTTGCTCGGTCCCTGCTCCTGCCCACCTAGCAGTTCAAAAGCAAGTCAAAGTGCAAGTAGATAAATAGGTACCGCTCCGGCGGGAAGGTAAACGGTGTTTCCGTGCGCTGCTCTGGTTTCTCCAGAAGCGACTTAGTCATGCTGGCCACATGACCCGGAAGCTGTACGCCGGTTCCCTCGGCCAGCAAAGCAAGGTGAGCGCCACAAACCCAGAGTCGGTCATGACTGAACCTAATGGTCAGGGGTCCCTTTACCTTTTAAGATAAAGGTAAAAGGTAAAGGACCCCTGAACAGTTAAGTCCAGTCAAGGGCAACTATGGGGTTATGGCGCTCATCTCGCTTTTAGGTTGAGGGAGCCGGCGTTTGTCCACAGACAGCTTTCAGGGTCATGTGGCCAGCAGGACTAAACCACTTCTGGCGCAATGGGACACCGTGACTGAAGCCAGAGCACACGGAAACACTGTTTCCCTTCCCGCCACAGTGGTACCTATTTATCTACTTGCACTTTGACGTGCTTTCAAACTGCTAGGTTGGCAAGAGCTGGGACAGAGCAACAGGAGCTCACTCCGCCGCAGGGATCCGAACCGCCAACCTTCTGATCGGGAAGCCCAAGAGGCTCGGTGGTTTGGACCACAGTGCCACCCGCGTCCCCTGAAGAGCAACGACAAGGAGGACATGCCACATGTCAAATCATAGAATTATAGAATTGGAAGGGAACCCCAAGGGTCATCTACTCCAACCCCCCCTGCAGTGCAGGAATCTCAACTAAAGAATCCCTGACTTTTGGCCATCCAACCTCTGCTTGAAAACCTCCAAGGAAGGAGAGTCCGCCACCTTCCAAGGGAGTCCGTTCCACTGTCCAACAGCTCTTACTGTCAGCATGTTCTTCCTGACATTTAGTCGGAATCGCCTTCCGTGTCATTTGAGCTCACTGGTTTGGGTCCCACCCTCTGAAGAGCCACTACCAGTCAGTGGGGGCAACACTGAGCTAACTGACTCAGTAGAAGGCAGCTTCCTAGAAAGGCCCCTTACCTGGCAGTGAGGGTGAGGGTTGGAACAGCCCATCATGGCTCCTTTGTTCTCAAAGATCTGCAAGGAGGAAAAGGAGCGATCTTATGCAAGTTCATGACTGGTACCTCTCAACCCCCCTTTGCACTGACCAGTGGTCAAAGTTCCAAGGCAGGGAAACTGGTTCCCTATTCTGGATTCTTAGTGAAATTGTGCTTTTTGTACAGTAAGCCGATTTCTACACACCGACAACTCCCTCTCTAGCCTACACCCAGGAAAACAAGAAGCAGGAACAGAGTTGAAAGATGCATTGCAGCCAGGCAAAAACAACGAGGTTGCCAAGGCAGATCAGCTCAGGAGAGTGTCTGGCCTTGGGAGAACCCCAAGAGCCAGTTAGAGAGGCCAAGGGTTCCCCATCCCTGCCCCGGATCGATCGGCATTTTTGCCTTCTAAAAGGGAAACTATTGCTTCTCTCCAGGAAGAACAGGCAGCCTGAGAAGGGATGGAGCAGGTGATAATGTAAGAACTCAAGAGCCTGCTGGATCAGGCCCATGGCCCACCTAGTCCAGCATCCTGTTCTCACATTGGCTAAGCAGCTGCCATTATGGGAGACCCGCAGAGCAGGATCCAAGCACAAGAGTCCTCTCCCCTCTCCTGTGGTTTCCAGTAACTGCTATTCATATAGTATTCATATAGTTTCCAGTAACTGCTATATGAATATGCTATTCATATAGTAACTGCTATCTTTGGAAGAACTATACATTCCCGTTGCCTTAAAAAAGTAAACAATATTTTACAGGATCCATCTCATCCGGGATATAGTCTTTTTGCACCACTGCCTTCGGGCAAGAGATATAGAACAATTAGATCAAGAACAAATAGATTGAAGAATAGTTTCTACCCAAGAGCTATAACCATCTTAAATGCTGTAACCAGATAATATGACCTTGGAGAGTTGTGATGGGTGTGTATCTATGTGCATGTGTGGCTGAAAATGTGTGGGGTTTTTGTGCTGTTTTTTGTTTTGTTTTTATGGACTGGCATTCAATTTCGTTGCACTTGTACAATGTTGTACTTGTACTTGTACAATGACAATAAAGAAATCTTATCTTCAGAAGCATTGCTGCCGCCAACTGTGGAGGCAGAGCACAGCCATTGGCTTTCTGTAGCAGCAAGTTCCGTAGTTTAACTATGCTCTGCGTGAAGAAGTAACTCAGAACAAGCAAGCTACAAGTTACAGAGTTTGGGGGTGCGGGGAGAGAGAAGCACAAGAAAACCTCTTTAATTGTTGTTCCTTCTACTCTTGGACATTAATGTGAAAGTTAGTAAGAATGAAGCCTTTGGGCAGGGTGGGTTGTGGTGGTTGACCAAGGTAGGTCCTTTCAGCGACTGACCTGCACCCAAGAGTAAGAGGCACCCAGCTCCACAGCAATCTCCGACCACTTGTCAATCACGCTGCGGATCTCGGCAAGTGACATGAGGGGCAGAGTCATGTCAGACCAGGGGTGGAAGCACATCACTTTGCTGGGAGGAAAGGAAACAGGAGAAGGAGCAGAGATCCCAGAATCAGTTGGCTGGAAGGACCCAGGTCATTGAATCCACCCCGAACCCTGCCCATGAGTAACAAACATAATCTAGACTAGTCTGCATCCCAAGGACAGGTCTGAATGAGGTATGCCACTCTTAAGTGGCTGCAGAGCAAACAACTCCACATTTTAATTCATAGAAAGTACACCGCTTAATTATGTATTTAAAACACACACACACAGCAGTTTACGAAAAGAGTAAAACAGCAGAGGTGGCCTTGAGATCCCTGGGACTAGGAATCAAAGCAGCTAACTTGGTTGAAGTCATGCATATGGAAGTGGAAAGCCAGACGGCTGGGCAAATCATGGTAAGATGGAAGCAAGGCAAGGCAAGCCTAGGAATTCTTACTCTGCAAAAACTGTTCTCAGTTTCTGGGAAAGGCAGAGAGAAGGACTGGGCCAAGATGGGAAAAGTGCAAAAAGAAGCAATACAAGGCAAAACTGAGCCAGCCATTTGGCTCAGCAGGAGGGCAGGGCTGGGGAACACAAGGTGCCAGATTTACCACACGCCTCGAGCGGACGCTGCACGGAACAAGGGGTGGTCGCCAGCATCTGGGGAAGGAGAGGAAATCCAGTGAGAAACGCAGGTAGGCGGGCAATGGGTGCAATCCAGGAAAGGCAGAAGGAAGCCAGCGCACCAGGAGGTTGCACAGCTGTGATGTCGGGCTCCCTCAGACCCCACAAATTCATATTCTAGCCCAGCCAGGGACTTGTCCATCAGTGCTACTGTTCCGACTGCAATCCCGCCCGCCATCTCCTGCAGCGAACTCCGCCGCCCCCAACTCAGGAGGGACTTTCAGGTCCAATGTATATGGCGTACACTGTGAAGGGCAAGTGAGAGGTTTCGTGGTGGAGCAGCATCCCCTCAGCATATTGTAAATCAACAAAGGGAAACTGTGCCTAATCCTGGACTACACAGGGATGTCATACTGCATGGATGGCTGCTGACAGCTCAGGAATTGACAGTGGATCTCCAGGGATGGAGGGGTATCTTTAAGGGCAGAAAACAGGACAAAGAAGATCCCATTATTCTGCGGACTTCAGCCATGGCTCCTCACAGTGCAGGAGCATTCAGCATGAGATGGTCCCAGGCCCTTGCCTGTTTTGCACAGAAGCAGTAAGCCAGCTGGGGCGCTCCCCAAGAGCACCTGACCGACCCCTGGAATGGAATGCTGGGCTGGATAATAATTTATAATAATAATTTATTATTTATACCCCGCCCATCTGCCTGGGTTTCCCCAGCCACTCTGGGCGGCTTCCAACAGAATATCATCCAGCAAGGTTTCTTATCTGCCTGACAGAAAAGACAGGAGTCCTCCTCAGAGTACTTTAGCACAGTGTTCCCCAACCTTGGGCCTCCAGCTGTTTTCGGACTACCCTTCATCCCTGACCACTGGTCTTCCCATCATCCCTGACCACTGGTCTTGCTAGCGAGGGATGATGGGAGTTGTAGTCCAAAAACAGCTGGAGGCCCAAGGTTAGGGAACACTGTATCAGGATGAGCCTTTGAAACAAACCCAACCGAGCTGCGACTTCAGAGCTGAGCTCCTTTCCCTCCATCCACAATCCCTTGGGACATCCATGGGCAGCTAACATTTCCCAGCTAAGCCACAGACCCTCAACTTTGAAAAAATGCTGCAATCTGCAGCAGAACTGACACGTGTCTCTTTTTTTCTGACAAGGCCCTTCTGCTTTTAACTGCTGGAATCCTTACTGCTGAACAGGTAGCCCTGCCAAAAACAAGAACACACAGCAACCCTAATCGGAAGCTATTCACTATATTAACCAAGGATCCTGGCTCATTCCCTGTGGAGGAGGAATCATTAAATGGGTTCTCATTGAGCCTCATCTTCCTTGGTAAACGGTTAAGTGCTAATAAGAAAAACTAGGTGAATTCTTACCAGGCTCCGGGGCATCTGGCTGCAGCGCAGGGAAGTCGTTGTCAAAGACAAATGTGCTCTCGTAGTGGGGATTCACCTGCAAAACACAAATGGCAGTCAGACTGCTGAGCTGCAAGATTGTAGGGCCACAACTTTCATTTCAACCCTCTACCAAAAATTTCCAAGATTTCAGCCTTTAGGACCGGGGGGGAAATTCCCCAAGAATTGAGAGGATAGAGAAGAGAAAGTCAGTCATACCTGCAACCATAAAATCCAATGAGAACCAAAAATCTGCTTTACTGGGATTCCAATATTTCAAGTTGGACAGGATGTGCTATTTTCCAGAGGAACTTGTTTGAAAATGGTTCTCAAGGGGTGATGGTGGAGAGCAGAATGATTTCGGAGAGCTGTGCTGGACAGGAAAAAAATTAAACCCACCCCACTATTGCCTGATGTTTCTGTGTAAAGCCTCATGTTGCCTTTTGACACTGCTGGAGAGTATTTCTTTTTTAAAAAATTGAAGGCACAAGATAACAGGCTCTTTCCGCTTCACAACATACAGGGGGTCGATTAGCCAGTGTGGTGTAGTGGTTAGAGTGTTGGACTAGGACCTGGGAAACCAAGGTTAAAAGCCCCTCATATCCATGAGCTTAGGTGGGTGGATTCAGGCCAGTCCCTGTCTCTCAGCCTAGCCTAATTCAAAGAGTTACTATGAGGTTAAAACTGGGGAGGAACAGAGACGGGCATTCCCCTTTAAGTGTTTGGAGAAAAGGTGGGCTGTAAATGTAATAAACAAACACAACTGATGTTTATGAACTGACTTATGGCCTACATTGAGGACTGAGGGCGGACCATGCAGCCCTCCCTACCCCTGGCAACGCAGTACCTGGCCATTGGCTCTCTTGGCTCCGGGGCACAAAGGGTTGCCCGGATCACAGCGCGGGATGTCCTCCTGGGGCGGCTTCTCCACCTGCCCCTGCCACGGGCGCCGCATGCGGTGGGCAGAGACCAGCACCCAGTCATCACGCAAGGGGTTGTAGCGCAGGTGCTGGTGCTCTGGGGAGGGAAGGAGCAGAGTTAGAGACGCAGGAACACAAGGCGGGGGGCAGGCGGCTTGGGCACCACCATGACCCCTAGGACCCTCTTCCCCTTCAGCCCTGCCTGTCTCCCTGACCACAGACCCTTCCACTTCATGACAGAAGCCCCTCCCCTCCAAGGCAAGCCCCACCCACCACACCTAGCAGCAGGCCCCCCCATTTAAGGCAAGCTCCACCCACACCCAGCAACAAGCCCCTCCCCTCCAAGGCAAGCCCCACCCACCACACCTAGCAGCAGGCCCCCCCATTTAAGGCAAGCTCCACCCATACCCAGCAACAAGCCCCTCCCCTCCAAGGCAAGCCCCACCCACCAGACCTAGCAGCAGGCCCCTCCCATTTAAGGCAAGCTCCACCCACACCCAGCAACAAGCCCCTCCCCTCCAAGGCAAGCCCCACCCACCACACCTAGCAGCAGGCCCCCCCATTTAAGGCAAGCTCCACCCATACCCAGCAACAAGCCCCTCCCCTCCAAGGCAAGCCCCACCCACCAGACCTAGCAGCAGGCCCCTCCCATTTAAGACAAGCTCCACCCACACCTTGCAACAAGCCCCTCCCCTCCGAGGCAAGCCCCACCCACCAGACCTAGCAGCAGGCCCCTCCCATTTAAGACAAGCTCCACCCACACCTAGCAACAAGCCCCTCCCTTCCAAGGCAAGCCCCGCCCGTCTGCATATCAACCCTCGTCTCCTTGGCAACAGCGCCCTCCCACCCCGTGACAGCAAGGAATGGGGCGGGGCTAAGAAAGGCCTCTCAACTCCCAAGCCCCCCTCCCCACAGACTCCACCGCGCTTTCCCTGCAGGAGGTACCGCTTGGCTGGAACTTCTCTCCGGCAGCCGCTCGCTCCGTCATCCTCCGCCGCTTCCTTCTCTCCTTCAAGCCGGCTCCGCCAGTCCATCACGTGACCATCAGCGCACCGTCACGTGAACGTGCCCTGAAGGGCGCGCGGGTCAGCCCGAGGCGCCGGACGCACGCGGTTGGCTGAGCCGCCTCACGTGGTTGGCGCCCGGGGTGGGACTGGGTTGGCGAGGGAGGAGCGAGGAGACGCGCGCGCGAAACAGCCTTCGAAGAGCGTCGCCCCGGATCGCCATTGGCAGCGACGCTGGAGCGTCTTCCTCCGCCATTGGCCGGCGGGCGCAGCGCGGGGCGCGATTGGGCGGCCGTTCTGAGGCGGCGAGGCTTGCCATTGGCTCTCCCCGGGGTTGTCCGGCTGCCGGCGGCGCAGGCGCGGTGGCCCCGAGCAGCGGTCTCCTGCTTCTCCTCCTCCTGCTCCTCCTCCCGGTTCCCGTCCTGCGTCGTCGCGATGCGGTGGCTGCCGGCGCCGCGCTGGGCAGGTCGCTTCGCGCGGGTGGCGGTGGCCGTGACGGCGGCGGCGGCGCTGCTGGTCGGGGCGCTGCGCTGCTGGGTCTCCCTCTCGGCCTCGTCCCGCCGCTTCGAGTTCGACCCCGAGGAGATCGCGCGCCTCGCCAAGCACCACGCAGGCGCGTCACGGGGGAAGGGCGGGGAGCCTCCCCGGGCAGGGGCAGTCTACCTGAGGGAGGCGGGTGGCTGGTGTGTTTTGTGTTCTTATGCTGTGAGCCGCCAGGTGAAGGGCGGTAGAGAAATGTAGGAAGCAGAAATAATAATAATAATAGGGGTCTTTCAGCTTCTCTTGCTTTTAATTCGGAAGGCACCATGAGACCCTGTCGGGTGAAACGGCAGGGTGTAAATATTACTATGCAGTGAACCATCCTGAGATATATACTGATTTAAATAAAATGGTGATGGTGATGATACATCTCACCTCTTGGTTGTTGTGTATATACAGGTGAAACTCGAAAAATTCGAGTATCATGGAAAAGTCCATTTATGTAAGCAACTGTTTTCATTAGCTACTGGAGTTTAATATATGAGATAGACTCATGACATGCAAAGCGAGATATGTCAAGCCTTTGTTTGTTATAATTGTGATGATTATGGCGTACAGCTGATGAAAACCCCAAAGTTGAAATTGTTAAGTTGGGGTTCTCATCAGCTGTACACCATAATAATCACAATTATAACAAATAAAGGCTTGACATATCTTGCATGGCATGTCATGAGTCTATCTCATATATTCGTTTCACCTTTTAAGTTGAAATACTGAAAGAAATGACCCTTTCCACGATATTCTAATTTTTCGAGTTTCACCTGTGTGTGTGTGTGTGTGTGTGTGTGTGTGTGTAAATAACTGCAGTTTACCTTAAAAAAAACCCTAACCAATAAAATTACCAATAAGAAAAAAAATCATTGATGATGGTTTGAGGCTTTCGAAAACTTAAAACAGCCATAGGTCAAAAATTGGTCTGACTTTCTAAACACAGGTGTCTAGCCCTGCTTCAGCCCAGAGGTTGGGCTGCCGTCTGCCAGGGGTGCGTTAGTTGTGGCTCCTGCATTGCAGACGGTGAGTCTTTGAGGTGCCCTTCCAACGGTACGTTTCTTTGACTCCCGGTGGGCTTTTGAGGGAGAAGTGCCATTTGTTTTAACTTCAACTCATTTCTTTTTTTAAAAGGAAAGGTGCGGCATGAAAGGTTTTGGATGAATTTAAATGCATAAATGTTTTCAGATCTAGGGAGGAGGAGGCTTTTGCTTGGCCTTTTCCAGTCTACCTCAGGCAGCACCTTACCTTCCATCTCTGTTCTTCCCTTTGAGAGGCTGAAGTCGCCTCGCCTCGCCATCGCCAGACTCCTGGCTGCCCCAGAACATGCAAAACATCTCAGCCTGCTTGATGCTAATGGAAAAATCAACAGGGAGCAGCTGTCTTAAGCCCAGCTTGCTGGCCTTTGCTTGGCCACTGTCAGGGATGGTGTTTAGAGAGACAGGTCTTGCCAAGCAAGACAGTTTTGGGACTAAATAATTAGTTTTTAAGACTTGCTACTGATCTCTTACACGCTCAGACCATGTAGTCAAATGCTGATGGTGTGGATGGACTCCCGGCTTATTATAAGAGGGAGTGATCTGATCTGTTCTACCCAACAAGGGGTAGAAGGTTCATTTCCACTTTCACAAGAAAGGGAAGCTGTCCTCACCAGGACTCAGTGTGGCCTCTCCCCCCCCCCCTTTTCTACAGGCCTGGACCATGAGTTGGCTTTTTCCAAGATCATTGTGGAATTGCGCAAGAAGCATCCAGGACACATCCTGCCAGATGAGGACTTGCAGTGGGTGTTTGTCAATGCCGGTGGCTGGATGGGTTCCATGTGCCTGCTCCATGCTTCCTTCTCTGAGTACGTTCTGCTCTTTGGCACAGCCGTCGACGCTGGGGGACACTCAGGTAAGCTAGATTGAGCCACACAGGGTGCTGATATAGAGGGTCAGAGGAAAAAGGTTTCTCTCTTCGAGCATCAGGAGAATAGAATTGGCTCCTAAGTTTAGAGGAGGTTTTAAGTTTGAAGAAGAAGAGTTTGGATTTGATATCCCGCTTTATCACTACCCGAAGGAGTCTCAAAGCGGCTCACATTCTCCTTTCCCTTCCTCCCCCACAACAAACACTCTGTGAGGTGAGGGGGGCTGAGAGACTTCAGAGAAGGGTGACTAGCCCAAGGTCACCCAGCAGCTGCATGTGGAGGAGCAGAGACGCGAACCCGGTTCCCCAGATTACGAGTCCACCGCTCTTAACCACTACACCACACTGGCTCTCTGGTTTGACCTACATTTCATTGGTGGCGGTTGGTGCAGATTATGCGGTGCATTTGGATTTGGGCACAAGGAACATTACTTCACACACATGTTCTTTAACCAAATGCATTTTTAGTCAGAAGTAGATCCTCTTACAGTTGGTAGAGCTTGCTCCCGAGTTAGTGCATATTTGAGCATTAGCCATAAAGGGTGGATGTCGGCAAGCTGCTGTGTCTCAGGTGCACATCCTGTAGAATTGGGAGTGATATGTTTGCAGCTGGCCTACCTGCTCAAACTGGCTGCCACATTTTGCACTAACTGCAGCTTTTGAAACACCTTCAAGAGTGTAGAGAGGTTTACATTAATTGTAACAGGAGGTTAAAAAGGTAAAGGGACCCTGACCATTAGGTCCAGTCGTGACCAACTCTGGGGTTGCGGCGCTCATCTTGCATTATTCGCCGAGGGTGCCGGCGTACAGCTTCCAGGTCATGTGGCCAGCATGATTAAGCCGCTTCTGGCGAACCAGAGCAGCGCACGGAAACGCTGTTTACCTTCCTGCCAGAGTGGTACCTATTTATCTACTTGCACTTTGACGTGCTTTCGACTGCTAGGTTGCAGGAGCAGGGGACCAAACAACGGGAGCTCACCCCGTCACGAGGATTCAAACCGCCGACCTTCTGATTGGCAAGCACGAGGCTCTGTGGTTTAACCCACAGCGCCACCCGCATCCCCTTAAACAGGAGGTTAGGTAAAGGTAAAGGGCCCCTGGCCATTAGGTCCAATCGTGTCCGACAGGA
Organism: Darevskia nairensis; assembly: GCA_034642065.1. Classification (NCBI taxonomy): domain Eukaryota; kingdom Metazoa; phylum Chordata; class Lepidosauria; order Squamata; family Lacertidae; genus Darevskia; species Darevskia nairensis. The sequence goes on along the minus strand of JAWWNI010000829.1, from coordinate 110,966 downwards.
GGTTACTAGCTGTCAAATCAACAGAGCTGGTAATAGGCACTCTGCCCCACTGACACCACTTGGTCTTCCACTCGCTCAAGACCTGATTGGCTATTCAATTCTTGAAGGCAGGAGCCACCTTTCCACACTCCTTCCTTTGGTGTAACCCACCCTGCCGCTGGTCTCTCCCGTCCCCCACTTCCTCACCAAAGGATAAGACTCTACAGCTGGCGGAGGATTAGTTTTGGCATTGCTTTCTCTCATCTCCCTCCAAACAAGCAGTTACAGTAAGAGCAGTCAAATCTCGTCTGCTGAGTTGCGTTGCCTCTTAGTCCTTAACTGCTACTGGATCCTGTTTCTTCCTTGCAGGTCGATACTGGGCCGATATCCCCGATACCATCATCTCGGGGACCTTCCGGCAGTGGAAAGAAGGAACAACCAAAAGCGAGATCTACTACCCAGGTGAGTTGCGTGTTCCTTGTAAGGTGATGCTTCTGGGGGGGGGGGGGAGAGCAGGACGAGACTCTTTAAGTGTTGTTGCCTGTCTGTGCAGGAGATACCATCGTCCACCGGTCCGGAGAAGCCACATCAGTGCAGTGGAGCGCCGGCACATGGATGGTGGAGTACGGCCGCGGTTTCATCCCTTCGACGCTCCCCTTTGCCCTTGCTGACACAATCTTCAGCACTCAGGACTTCCTCACCCTCTTCTACACTGTGCGTGTTTACGTCAAGGGGCTGCTCCTGGAGCTCAATGCCTACTTCAGCGACTCGGGCTAGTGAGCGCTCGCTGCTCCTTGGCTCCGAGTCAGTCATCATCCCCCTTGAAATGGAAGGCTCCCCTCCCTCCCTCCCTGCCTCCCCTTGGCTGTGCCGTGTACTAAAGAGCAATGGTCTAGCTCGTGTGCTCAGAAATACCCACACAGTACTGGGAGCATCATACATCTTTCAGCAGGCATAGAGAGGGATCTACCGGCAGTAAGAGGGAATCCTGTCTTTCTATCTTTCAATACCTGAATGCTTCCTTCACGTATTTCTGTAAGTTTGCTGTGCTCTGCAATGTGATTTAATGGGCTCTTTAATGGAAATCTTCAATGGAAATGTGGACAGCCAACATTCAGGGTGTCTTTGGCCTGCAGAGACGAGAGAGAGGCTGTTGCATTACATTCTGGGTGTGATTGAGCCACCTTGGGATGCAACCTACTGAGCTCGTGTCAGTGCATGACTTTTGCTTTGCTTTGCTTTTTGGGTGGGGGGTGTGTGTGTGTGTGCTTGAAACATATATACACATACCACCCTCTAGAAATGAATGGTGTTGGAGCAGCAGCAGTACAATGAGAGTCTCTGAGCTCCCGCAGTATATTTGCACTACTGTTTAACACAGACCAAAAAAAAAAAAAAAAAAATACTTCCTGCTAAATTTTGATCCTCTCCTACCCCCTCCCCCTTGATTCAACGTGGGCATTTTCCTGTTCTTCTGTCGGTAGGTGTGATCGGTTCTTTGGGGCCTCCTGTGTGGGGCACTTGGCTCTTGGCCTGTGTTTGTAACATGACTTTTCCTGTATGTCTTAATCCCCACGGGGCCAGTGTCTGGGAGGGAGCTGCCTTCCACCCTCAAAATGGGTTGCACGTTCTCAAGAGGACCTCATCCAGTTTTATCCTATAATACTAATACGGAGAGCCGCTGTCCATCGCCTTAACTTAGAGCCTTACTCTGGTGGCCTCTTCAGCTATGCACGCATGTGTAGATATATAGATATATATTTGTATACCTCTTAGTGTTGATGTCTGTGGCAAGATGCCATATGGCCACTGTTCCCAGGGATGGTTTTTGATTCAACCCTGGGGTGAGAATCTCGGTTGCAGCCTGCTGGGACCAGACACTGCCCTTAATTCTTTTTTTTTTCTTCCACGGTTCCTAATTGGGCTTGAGCCCAAAGGTAGAATTTTTAGGCTCAAAATTCAACCGGGTTTGGGGAGGGGGAGGTGTAGGGCCAAACCCAGAGATGGTTTCATGGGGGTGGCAGAACTGGGTGAAAAGTTTGCTTGGGCTTCCTGGTGGGTGGCCATAGTGGTGGCATTTGCTATTCTCTTTTTTTTCCTTCCAATGTTTCTTTAGCAACGACTTCTTTACCACCACCAAATGTCAGTTGCAATCCCCCACCCTGGTCTAGCATAGTTCCAGGATATTTGGATGGCTGGGAGGGGGAGAGAACTGGAAGCCCCAAGAGGAGGAGAGTTCTAAAGGACCCGTCTCATGTATTGTTCAGTTTTACTGCACCTACTGCAAACTCCCTACCTTTACGTAGCCTGCAAATGGGACTATGAAATGGGGGCGGGGTTGCCCTAGCTGTAGTTCCAAAGGTGCTGCTAGATCATGTATCTCTGCCCTAGCCACTTCCTCTTAGCACCTAATAACTGTGTTCTTCAGATAACTGACTCTGCAGAAGAAACCTTCCTTTCCCCTGCAAATGGAATCTTACTTGGTGGCAGGGCCACCCCAAAAAGTTAAGGATTGCAGAAGCTGTGCTTGCCAGCCCTCCGACCTTGTTCCCGCCCCTGTCTTTCCAAACCATAGTTTCTTCTTTCCAATCTTTTCACTTGAAACGCTGTTGTAACTGGGCAGAATGTTTTTCTTCCACCCCCCACCTATCATTTACCCCCAGTTCCTTCGCTTTTCCTCCTGGGATTCCATAATAGTTCCCATATGTGCAAATAGAGACTCTTCTTTTGACTTGGGTCGTGTTTGCAGCAGTTCCTGTTCAAGAGGGAAGGAGGGAGCTCGGCTGGAGTGCTGGCGTTCCCCACAGTTGCTGGCAACCTTCCTGGGCTTTCTCCCCACCCATGACAACGCAGCACTTGCATGGGGAGGCGGCAGAGCAGACTGCATGGTCCAAGCCAGTCTTGCAATTTATTCCTTTTGGCTGTTTTGGTGGCAGGTGACGAGTGCAGCTAAAATGCCCGAACCCCTCCTGCAAGGAGCAGCTGCGTAGGTGTGCCTTTAGAAGGGTCATCCCAGGTGCTCAGTCATGTGTACTTGGGTTTGCTTTTGTCTAAAAACCCTGGAGCCAGGTGCTAGCTTACCTAATGGTCCCAGCTGATTAGCAAGCATTAGAACCTGAAAGGGCACCTAGTTCCCCTTCTTTAATCCACCCACCCCTCAACTTCCCCCAGGGCTGAACACTTCTTTATTTGAATCAGGATGCAGGCAACTGACTTGTTTGCAGGCTTCCTCTGTCCCAGCTTCTGCTAGCTCTTGTCAGAGGAGTCCCACGGGCTAGCATTAGCAGCGGCTGAGAATCGGATGCATTTCCAGTACGCAGTATCCTTGTCACCATCAGCCAAACATGTAGCATGTGTCTGGTTACTGTCTCAGTTACTGCAACTGTGCCTCCGTGCACAGCCGACCTGGGTGTTTTGTTTGCCAACCAGTGTTTGAGAATAAATTGGTGTGTATGATTGTGATACTTTGACAAAAAGATAATATAATGAACCATGATTAAACTCGACCGTCGTGTGTCTGCTTTTGTTATTGATTGTTGAAAACAGTGGCAAAATGAATATTTGCTTCATACTGGTCTTTGTAGGGCAACTGCGAGCTGGAAAGTGGGTCTGCGTGGCTTTCTTTCCAGATCCTTAGTAGGTGTTCAGGCTCATTCATCGCACCTCATGCTGCAAGGCCCCCGTGCAGTTCCAAAACATGCATCTTTTCCACTGGAAGAAGCAAAAAATCATGCCTTATTATTTGGCTTAATATTGATTTTGGGGGAGCGGGGGCTCATGCAGAATTAACACTTTCCCAGCAAGGATTAAAGATGAGAGAAAGAAATACGAGAGAGTGAAGGGTAAACTGTCTGCAGGATTATGGTGACCCCTGGAGTAGAGGAGTACTCCTTGGAATTTTGATTTAAAAAACTGTAAAACTTGTCCCTCAGCAGGGGCCAGATTTGCCTGTCTCCAGACACTGAATTTACAGGTGCTATTCAACAGCACAGCTGTCACTGAAAGGCCTCTAGGACACTTAAGTTTTGGAAGGGTCATCCTTTGAGTATATAATGGTTTATGCATATAATGCCAATCCTCTGGGCCCAATTCAAAGTACTGGTTTTGACCTATAAAACTGTAAATTGCTCAGGACCACAATGTCTCAAGGACCACGTCTCCCCATATGAACCAACTCAGACCCTGTGATCATCATCTGAGGCCCTTCATGTGCCGCCTCTGCACGAGAACGGGATTTTTCTGTGGTGGCTTCCCACTTGTGGAAGATTCTCCCCAGGGAGACTTGCCTGGCACCATCACTACATATCTTTAGGTGTCAGGCAAGAACATTCCTCTTCTCCCAGGCCTTTGACTAATTAAAAGATCAATGGCCTTTTAAGCTGGGTGTGGGGGTGATTTTTTAAAAAAAGATTGTATGTATTTTTATAAACAGTCGCAGGTGGCGCTGTTGTCTAAACCACAGAGCCTTGGGCTTGCCGATCGGAAGGTCGGCGGTTCGAATCCCCACGACGGGGTGAGCTCCCGTTGCTCGGTCCCAGCTCCTGCCAACCTAGCAGTTCGAAAGCACTCCAAAAAGTGAAAGTAGATAAATAGGTACCGCTCCGGCGGGAAGGTAAATGGCGGTTCTGTGCGCTGCTCTGGTTTCGCCAGAAGCAGCTTTGTCATGCTGGCCACATGAACCGGAAAAACTGTCTGTGGAGAAATGTCAGCTCCCTCGGCCAGTATGTCGGACCCCAGAGTCGTTCGCAACTGGACTTAACTGTCAGGGGTCCTTTACCTTTACCTTTTTATAATGTAAACTGCCCTGTGATCCTCGGTTGAAAGATGGTGTAGAAATTTAATAAATTATCATAGAATTGTAGAGTTGGAAGGGACCACGAGAACCATCTAGTCCAACCCCCTGCAATTCATGAATCTTTTTGCCCAACATGGGGTCAAACCCGTGACCCTGAGATAAAGAATCTCCTGCTCTAACAACTGAGCTACTCCATAGGTCAAAACAACCCCTCATGGGGTTTTATAATCGAAGTTCAATATTGATCCTTGCCCTAGAGGGTCAAGAGCAAGCTACTTGATTCTGTGCACTGTCTACCTAATTGCTATTTTGCCTCCTGCATCCAGTTGGCCTTTCTAGAGTTCAATACAGTGTCCCCTAAGTTGAGATCCCTAGCTTGCAGAGTTACTAGATAACATCTTCCTGAACAGAGCTGATTGGATCATGAGGACTACACCCACCCACCGCCCAATTCGTTGCTGGACTTTCTGCAGAGAATGTAACATTGGGCTTGAGGGCATCCTGATCAAGTTTGCAGATGACACCAAATTGGGCGGGGTGGCTAATACCCCAGAGGACAGGATCACACTTCAAAATGACCTTAACAGATTAGAGAATTGGGCCAAAGCAAACAAGATGAATTTTAACAGGGAGAAATGTAAAGTACTACACTTGGGCAAAAAAAATGAAAGGCACAAATACAGGATGGGTGACACCTGGCTTGAGAGCAGTACATGTGAAAAGGATCTAGGAGTCTTGATAGACCACAAACTTGACATGAGTCAACAGTGTGATGCAGCAGCTAAAAAAGCCAATGCAATTCTGGGCTGCATCAATAGGAGTATAGCATCTAGATCAAGGGAAGTAATAGTACCACTGTATTCCGCTCTGGTCAGACCTCACCTGGAATACTGTGTCCAGTTCTGGGCACCACAGTTCAAGAAGGATACTGACAAGCTGGAACGTGTCCAGAGGAGGGCAACCAAAATGGTCAAAGGCCTGGAAACGATGCCTTATGAGGAACGGCTTAGGGAGCTGGGTATGTTTAGCCTGGAGAAGAGAAGGTTAAGGGGTGATATGCTAGCCATGTTCAAATATATAAAAGGATGTCATATTGAGGAAGGAGAAAAGTTGTTTTCTGCTGCTCCTGAGAAGAGGACAGGGAGCAATGGATTCAAACTACAAGAAAGAAGATTCCACCTAAACATTAGAAAGAACTTCCTGACAGTAAGACCTGTTCAACAGTGGAATTTGCTGCCAAGGAGTGTGGTGGAGTCTCCTTCTTTGGAGGTCTTTAAGCAGAGGCTTGACAGCCACCTGTCAGGAATGCTTTGATGGTGTTTCCTGCTTGGCAGGGGGTTGGACTGGATGGCCCTTGGGGTCTCTTCCAACTCTATGATTCTATGAATTTAGATCTGCCTTTGCCAACCTGGTCTCCAGTGGACCCCAGCTTGCTGGGTGGGCCTTGTGGGACTTCTGGTCTAAAAGGTGATTGGTTTAGATGGTGTTGCTTCGATATCCAATCATTGGACCTGCCGCCAACCTTCCCCAGAGCGAACTTGCATGCCTTGCTATATGTGGCTTCCTACTATTGCTTGCTAAAACTTACGACACGCATCAGACTTCTCGGGAGCGATATCCACTGCTTCACTACCTTATTTGAATCAAACCATCTTTAATAGAAAGCATGTGGGCTCAGTGTTTCTGAGCTCCAGCAGGTGGCCCTATTGCCCTGTTTAATGCCTGTCTTGCTGCCTGCCAGGACTCCTTGAATTTTATCCATGGAGATCAATTGCTGAAATTCCCCCACTTAAACAATGGTTTGTGCTTATTTACTTATTTAATTGTTTACTTGTTTATCAAAAATTAGGTGCCATCTGATCCTAAGAAAGCCCCTATATATAAAATAAAGCACTGAAATCCTCAATAAATAAAACAGGTAGTTAAAAATATTCAAAGGATGGTTAAAATCAGCAGTAAAAAGAAAACACATGCAATTTATACATTTTTGGTTAGGCTTGTCTTAAAAACATTTTAAGCAGGTGCCAAAAAGAATACAGCCAAAGTGCCTGCCTCTGTCAATAGGCAAGGAGTTCCAAAGTGTAGGTGATTCTACACTGAAATATAAACTGTGGAATCATTTTCTGTGGTACCTGTAACAGGGCCAGTTCTGCAGATTTAAGCAGACCTGAAAGTGAGATGAGTTCCGCAACCCCATAGTCATCTTTGACTGGGCTTAACCGTCCAGGGGTCCTTTACTGTACCTTTTTACCAAACTGCTGGTGATGCCCTGAACTTTGCCCTGTAGCAAATGGTCAACTAGAGTAGATCTCGTAGCAGAGGTCTTATATGCAGGCAGGGTCTCGCTCCTCTCAGGTATCAGCCGCAGCATTCTGCACAGAGGGCTTATCCAGACTGCTTTTCCCAGGGGAAAGCTGCTCTTTAGCACTCAATCAGAGCAAACAGCAATTCGAGTTTCCCCTGAATTAACATTTGTTCCGATCTATCATGTTTTCCCTTGGAAAGGAGCCGGGCAGGGGGAAAACCTAGATGCCTACTTTCTAGGTACATCACGAGAGAAAGTGTGGACAAGCCCTGACTGCAGTTTCTGGATCCATTGCAAGAAAAGCCCCACATAGAGCACCTTGCAGTAATCCAGTCTTGGAGTCCCCAGTGCCTGGGCTACTGTGGTCAGGCTCTCCTGGAAGGACCTTAGCTGTTGCACCAGCCCCATCTGGTATGAGGCACTTCTAACCCCTGAGCACCCCCCCCAACTGCGCTCCTGCTCCGGCAGGGGGAGTGCCATTGTGCGCAGGGCAGCCAATGGACCCATTTCCTTGACATGGAAACCACTTAACCACAGTGCCGCCACCTTTCCAGGATGCAAGCTTATTTCCCCTCGTCCATCCCACCACTAGGACCAGGCACTGTTTCTGGCAAAGATGACGGGGAAAGTAAGAGGGCTCTCAAACCAGAAAGTATACAAAGAATGGAAAATATTCAAAGATTACCGAAAAACATGTTGTCCAAATAACAATCTCCTTGCAGAATTGAACTGATCCTTGTAAAATATAATGTGCAAGTGTTAATTTGTTAGAGTATACGAAAACAAATTAGGGTAATAGAAGGCTGTGCGTTAAACGTAAATAACAATACAAGTACAATGGGAAGAATTGGAAGTCTTTTATTTAGAAATTCAATGAACGATAGTAAAATAATGCAAATTCTTGTTTTGTATGTGTGTGTTTTCCCCTTTCTTGTCTTAATCTTTCTTTTTTATCTTTATGTATGTATATATATTTGTATTTTAATTCAATAAAGATGATTAAAAAGCTGGGGGGGGGAATAGAACCAGGCGCTGTTCCAGGGCCAACATGACCCCTTCTGATCCAGATGTTATGGGGAAACATAACATCTGGACAAACATATGCCATACTGTCGGCAACTTGTCCTCAAACTCCTAATAACCCCCCCCCCAGCAGCTTCATGCAGATATTGAATAGTATTGGGAATAGCATAGTTCCCTGGGGCTCCACACAGCGTCACTGCCAGGGTCCCCAACGCAGTGCTACTCTCTGGACTGGGTTCCATTGGTAGGAGTGGAAGCACAGTGGCCCCAATTCCCACTCCGCCATGGCCAACCAGATGCCCCAATGGGAAGCCTTGCTGGAAACTACAGGAAGGGAGAGGGCTCTCATGGTCCGATTCTGCTTGTGGGTTTCCCACGGACATCTGGTTGGCCACAGTGAGAACAGGATGCTGGACTAGACGGGCCATTGGCCTGATCCAGCAGGCTTCTCTGGTGTTCTTATGTTAAGGTGTGGGAGCATCCTGGGAGCTGGTTGTCGTGCATGTTTACTGCTGGCGAGATGCAACGTTCTGGCAAACTGCTGAGGGGTTGAGGAGGAGGAGGAGGAGGAGGAAAAGAAGAAGAAGAAGAAGAAGAAGAAGAAGAAGAAGAAGAAGAAGAAGAAGAAGAAGAAGAAGAAGAAGAGTGGATTTGATATCCCGCTTTATCACTACCCGAAGGAGTCTCAAAGCGGCTCACATTCTCCTTTCCCTTCCTCCCCCACAACAAACACTCTGTGAGGTGAGTGGGGCTGAGAGACTTCAGAGAAGTGTGACTAGCCCAAGGTCACCCAGCAGCTGCATGTGGAGGAGCGGAGACGCGAACCCGGTTCACCAGATTACGAGTCTACCGCTCTTAACCACTACACCACAAGAGTTGAGCCAACTAGGGCAACCTTTGATGGGTGGGTGTTACTCTCTGCCACTGCATTTCTGCAATTTCAGGCATCCATTCAGCTGCGTGTGCCTTCCCAGGTCTGTGAAGTCCCCTCTCGCCCCTTAAAGTCTGTTGACCTTTCATGGGTGCCTTGGTTTTGAAGGGCAAGAGGCAACCTCTGACTTGGGTGCCGGCAAACTCCAGCTCTTGCCGGCCTCGCGTCAGAAGCTGCCTAATGAAGATGTTGAGGCAACATGCAAAGAGCAACAGCACTGAGCCCCGACTTTTCCTCCTCCTCCTCCTCCTCCTCCTCTTCCCCTTTCCCAGCGCGAGATGTGAAGCCCATCTCAAAGCTAAATACTAAAAAGTTAAAGCAAATCAATGTTGATTTGCATTCCTGTGCTGAGGTTTTCGCACTGCCCGATAGATCGATAGGTTCTTCATTCCTTCAGCAAAGAGTTGCTCAAACATAGTTTAAAACAAAATAGATATAGCGATTGCAAGTAACTGGAAGCTGGCGGCTTTTGAAATCTCATCACTGAGCCTGCTGGGAACTCTTCCCAAGGCCCCCACACGAGCCCCGATCTATCCTATTGATTGTAATAGGTGACACTAATTAATAAACAGAGAAGCTAATGAATGTGACAGCTGCCCTGCCATCCGTTGGCGCTTCCAACTGGTATCTCATAATTACAAAGTTTTCTTGGCGGAAGGAATCCAGTTAGATTAATTAAAAGCACTTCCTGGAAGGCTCCCAGGACTTTGAGGCCTCCGGCGATCCGTTTAGGGGTGGACTCCTGACAGTTAAATCCAGTCGCGAATGACTCTGGGGTTGCGGCGCTTTACAGGCTGAGGGAGCCGGCGTTTGTCTGCTTCCGCAGACAGTTTTTCCGGGTCATGTGGCCAGCATGAATGGTGAAATCAGAGCAGCACACAGAAACGCCGTTTACCTTCCCGCCGGAAAGGTACCTATTTATCTACTTGCACTTTTTTGGCGTGTGTGCTTTCAAACTGCTAGGTTTGCAGAAGCAGGGACCGAGCAACAGGAGCTCACCCCATCGCGGGGATTCGAACCGCCGACCTTCTGATCAGCAAGTCCTAGGCTCTGTGGTTTAACCCACAGCACCAGCTTTAAAAAAGGAGCAGACAAATTCAGGGAGGAGAAGTTGATCAATGGCTCCTAGCCATAAGATCTGTGCTCTGTGTCCACATTTGGAGGTCCAAATACTTTTGAATACCCATTGCTAGAAACCACAGGAGGGGAGAGTTGATCTTGTTCTCGAATCCCCTTTACACGCTTCCCATAATGGGCATATGGTTGGTTACTGTGAGAAGAGAATGAGATGAGCCATTGGCGTGATCCAGCAGTTCTCTTCCTATGTTCTTAGTCTAACTCAGCCCAATAAAATCCCTAATTTCTTGACCCGTTGACTTTGCTTTGGCCGAGGAATAATCAGGGCTACCGCCTTTCATTGATGAGTGTGCTAGATCAATTGATTAAAGCGCCTTTTAATCAACTAGAAAGGCATCCCTCTGCAGACACAAGGGACCTATTAGCAGGTTTCCGTTTGACTTGGCAGGCTCCCTTGTCAAAACCCTGGTGGAGTTTGAAAATCTGGGCTTTCCAGGCTCTGCCAGCCATGGCAGAGGGCACCATCTTGGAGGGAAATGGTCTACAGCTGTGGCTTCCAGCTGGTGGCCTGTGGACCCCAGCCGATCTGTGACACCATTCACATAACAAATTCTACCATTGGGGGGGGGGGGTCTGTGGCTTGGCTTTTGGAAAACAGAGGGTCTGCAGTACTTAGCTCACTGGGAACCACTGGTCTGCAACTAAGTTGTCCTCTTGTCTTCGGGTAAGTTGATGGGGTTGGAGTCACTAGAATGACAGAGCATAAGTAGCAGAAGGTGCAAGAGGAGTCCCACTGACTACAAGAGAGCCAGTATTGAATATCTTCCATGATGGGCTGGTGGTGAAGTGGACCAATAAAATTATCAAATTGGAAGGGGCCCCAAGAGTCATCTAGCCCAGTCCCCAGAATGCAAGAATCACAACTAAAGAATCTCAGACAAATGGCCACCCAACCTCTGCTTAAAAACCTCCAATGAACACAGGCTGAATGGCTATCTGCAGTCTTGCTTCTCTGCCATTATTGCATCTGCAACATGCCAACCTGCTGAACTAGTCCAGGTAGTTAGGAGGCTGGTGGAACCTTCTGGGAATGATCCCTGTCCTCCCCTCCTGTGGTTTCCAGCAACTGATATTCAGAAGCATTGCTGCCTCCAACTGTGGCGGGAGAACATGGTCATTGGAGCTAGTCACCATCAATAGCCCTCTCCTCCTCCATGAATTCGTCTAATCCTCCTTTAAAGCTATCTAAGTTGGTGGTCTAAACCACTGAGCCTAGGGCTTGCCGATCAGAAGGTTGGCAGTTCGAATCCCCGTAACGGGGTGAGCTCCCATTGCTCGGTCCCAGCTCCTGCCAACCTAGCAGTTCGAAAGCACGTCAAAGTGCAAGTAGATAAATAGGTACCGCTCCGGTGGGAAGGTAAACGGCATTTCTGTGCACTGCTCTGGTTCCCCAGAAGCGGCTTAGTCATGCTGGCCACATGGCCCAGAAGCTGTCTGCAGACAAACACCGGCTCCCTCGGCCTATAGAGCAAGATTAGCGCTGCAACCCCAGAGTCGTCCGCGACTGGACCTAACGGTCAGGGGTACCTTTACCTTTAAGTTGGTGACCATCACTGCCTCCTGTGGGCATGAGTTCCACAGTTTAACTATGTGCTGCGTTAGGAAGGACTATCCTTCATCTGTCCTGGATCTTCTAGCCATCAGCTTCATGGGATGCCCAAGAGTTCTGGTGTTACTAGAGAGGGAGGAAAACTTTCTCCTCTCCACTTTCTCCATGCTTTGCAGGAAATGAGCAAGGAAAGAAGATGCTTTCAAAGTACCCTAAAGTTTGGAGCACTGGACAAACTCTCCTCCCAAAACTCCCAACTGTAATTAGTGAAGAAGTTCCATTCTGGTTGGGGGGGGGGCGTGGAGAGGCGAGGAAGTATCAGATGGGGAGGGAGATAAAGGAGCATAGAGTCTGCACCGCCTTTGTTCTGTTGAGTCGATAGTTTTATTGAAAGAGACGCCACCACAAAAAAGAAAGAAAGGATAAATAAAAGCTTTGTTCAACAAAGAGTGACAATTAAAAATGGCAAGGCTTGCAAAGGGAGCTGTGATATAAGGAGGGAATAACCTTGGAAGGATCAATTGTCACTGTTTCTATGCGCCATAAAATGCAGTGCTGGCAACCCATAGCATAGGCGAGGCAGGTCTCTGGTGTAATATTTGGGGGTTGGTGGGTTAGGGGATTCTTAGGACAGGTACATCCCCCATCAAAAAGGTCTGGAACAGGGAGAGGCTTCCAGGGGGCACCATCCATGTCCTTCAACTCTGAGGACAACCATCCAGTAAATTGGATCGGGCAACAAAGTCCGACACAACAGATTCTCCCAGTCTATGCTTGTAAGTTGCTTGGTGCCTCTTTGCACGGCCTTTGTAGCTATATCTATTCAAGAAGATTCAGGACAGATAAAAGGCAGGAGGCAGTGATGGCCACCAGATTGGAAGTAAGCCTCATTTAAAGTTCTGGTCATGGAATCATAGACTTGTAGAGTTCGAAGGGACCCTCAAATATCATCTAGTCCAATCCCCTGCATAAATCACACAGGCAGCATAGCTGTCAACCCTCCCTTTTTTTGCAGGAAACTCCCTTATTCCAATGCCATTTCCCGCTGCTATCCCGGATTGTTGATATCCCTTAAATTTCCCGGATTTCAAAGGAAGCAGCTCCTCTCCCTCCCTGCCGGCCAGGGAGGCTCCTCAGCTGTGTTGCTTGGCTGCCAATAAGGAGTCTGAGACCGACTGGGGCGGAGCTTGCATGCCTTGTGCAGCCAGACCCTCACGCCCAACCAGACAGACAGCCTGCCTGCCGTCTATGCGCTCGCTCTTTTGCTCACCCGTTCACACGCAGCCTCTGGAGCGCAGGGTGGCGAGGCTACTTGGTGCCATTGCACTGCCCTCGCGGCATCCCTTATTTTCAAATCCAAAAGTTGACAGCTATGACAGGCAGGTGCAGAGAAATGTGCCGCGAAATTTCTAGAAATATACAGGTGAGGATCTACCTGTAGATTGCAGAGAAGCTTGTGGAAAACCAGCAATCCCACCATTTGGATGGCTTTAAAAGAGGATTAGATAAATTCCTGGAGGAGGAGGAGACAATTGATAGCTACTTGCCATGATGGCTATGCTCTGCTTCCACAGTTGGAGGCAGCAATGCTTCCAGTTGCTGGAAACCATAGGAAGGGATAGTGGCTCGTGTTCCAATCCTGATGGTTTCCATCTGGTTGGCCGCTGCAAGAACAGGATGCTGGACTAGACGTGCCATTGGCTCTTCTTATGTTCTTGCATTCTTATGTTCCATTGAAAAGCCTCCACTGAAGGAGAGTCCGCCACCTTCCAAGGGAGTCTGTTCCACTGCCAAACACTTCTTACTGTCAGAAAGTTCTTCCTGATGTTTAGTCGGAATCTCCTTCCTTGCAATTTGAATCTGATGGTTCCATTTCCCCTCCACCTCTGGAGCAGCAGAAAGCAAGCATGGTGTAGTGGTTAAGAGCGGTGGACTCGTAATCTGGTGAACCGGGTTCGCTTCCCCGCTCCTCCACATGCAGCTGCTGGGTGACCTTGGGCTAGTCACACTTCTTTGAAGTCTCTCAGCCCCACTCACCTCACAGAGTGTTTGTTGTGGGGGAGGAAGGGAAAGGAGATTGTGAGCCGCTTTGAGACTCCTTCGGGTAGTGATGAAGCGGGATATCAAATCCAAACTCTTCTTCCATATGACAGCACTTCAGATATTTGAAGGTGGCTATCAAATCTCAGTCTTCTCTTCTCCATGCTAAGCATCCCCTATTCCCTCAACCTTTCCTCATAAGTCTTGGTTTCCAGATCCTTGATCATCTTGGCTGCTCTCCTCTGCACACCTTCTTATCCAAAAACAGAAGTACTGTTTTTGGGGGACAGGGGGCGGGTGGGTGTGGGGGAATCCCTGGTCCTGAATGGGGTAACTGTGCCTCTGAAGGACCAGGTGCGCAGCCTGGGAGTCATTTTGGACTCCCAGCTGTCCATGAAGGTGCAGGTCAATTCTGTATTCAGGGCAGCTGTCTACCAGCTCCATCTGGTGCACAGGCTAAGACCCTACCTGCCCGCAGACTGTCTCGCCAGAGTGGTGCATGCTCTGGTTATCTCCAGCTTGGACTACTGTAATGCGCTCTACGTGGGGCTACCTTTGAAGGTGACCCGGAAACTGCAATTAATCCAGAATGCGGCAGCTAGACTGGTGACTGGGAGTGGCCGCCGGGACCACATAACACCGGTCCTGAGAGAACTACATTGGCTCCCAGTACGTTTCCGAGCACAATTCAAAGTGTTGGTGCTGACCTTTAAAGCCCTAAATGGCCTCGGTCCAGTATACCTGAAGGAGCGTCTCCACCCCCACCGTTCAGCCCGGACACTGAGATCCAGAGCCGAGGGCCTTATGGCGGTTCCCTCACTGCGAGAAGCAAAGCTACAGGGAACCAGGCAGAGGGCCTTTTCGGTAGTGGCGCCCGCCCTGTGGAACGCCCTCCCATCAAGGGTCAAAGGGATCAACAACTATCTGACATTCAGAAAATACCTGAAGGCAGCCCTGTTTAGGGAAGTTTTTAACCTGTGATATTTTAATGTATTTTAATATCTGTTGGAGGCCACCCAGAGTGGCTGGGGAGACCCAGCCAGATGGGCGAGGTACAAATAATAAATGATGATGATGATGATGATGATGATTATCCAGAAGCAGAGCTAGTGACAACATCCAGGCCAGGAGGACAGGGCTGCTCCTGCCAAACAGCTCTGGACTTCAGCTAAGCATTCGCCCACTCCATAATCGGCAAAACCAACAGTCTCTTGAAAAGGGGTAACATTTAAATGTTGAATATTCTTGCCATTTCCTTCCCTGCATCATAAGAACATTAGAAGAGCCTGCTGGATCAGGCCAATGGCCCATCTTGTCCTGCATCCTGTTCTCACAGTGGCCAACCACTGGGAAACCCGCAAGCAGGGCTGGAGCACAGGAGTCCTCTCCCCTCCTGTAGTTTCCTGCAACTGGTATTGAGAAGCATGCTCACTGTCTCCAACTATGGAGGGCAGAGCATAGCCAGCATGGCTGGTGGCCACTGATAGCCCTCTCTTTCTCAAATCGCCTCCCTTGGGCACTGGGGAAGCCATCTACCCCTGGCAGGCTGTGCCAGTTTGACCCCCGCCCTGCTCTTTCCCTGTGTTTGGCAAATTATACTGCTGGAAGCAGCAAAAAGAGAAAACTGACATTGTCAGCGGAGTTATCGACGCGGAGGAGAAGAAAAGAACTGGGCCTTGGGGGATTAGCCGGTGCCTGGGGCCAGGGACCTCCAAAGCCTCGAGCGGAAGATTTAATGAGCAACGGAAATCAATGGCGCTTAATCTGTGTCTAATCAGAGAGGACTGCGGCTGCTGTGGGTTCGAGAGGGCCGGGAGATGGGAGGTTGCGTCGGAGAGGCTGAAACAGCCCACACATCAGATGTTTGGGACTACAACTCCCATCGGTCCCAGGCACAAAGGGTCCCAATCCACGTTAAGGTGAGGTGTGGATGGGCCGTCGCCCTTGACCCACCCACCCAGCCTCCCTCTTTATTCGTTGTTCTGCGATGCTTCCCCAATGTTACCGCACTCTTGCATTATTGTTGCAATTAATTTATTAATCGCCTTCCAAGCCAGCAGTCACGAAATTAGAAGACGCCTGCTTCTTGGGAGAAAAGCAATGACAAACCTAGACAGCATCTTAAAAAGCAAAGACATCACCTTGCCGACAAAGGTCCGTATGGTTAAAGCTATGGTTTTCCCAGTAGTAATGTACGGAAGTGAGAGCTGGACCATAAAGAAGGCTGATCGCCGAAGAATTGATGCTTTTGAATTATGGTGCTGGAGGAGACTCTTGAGAGTCCCATGGACTGCAAGAAGATCAAACCTCTCCATTCTTAAAGAAATCAGCCCTGAGTGCTCACTAGAAGGACAGATCCTGAAGTTGAGGCTCCAGTACTTTGGCCACCTCATGAGAAGAGTAGACTCCCTAGAAAAGACCCTGATGTTGGGAAAGGTTGAGGCACAAGGAGAAGGGGAAGACAGAGGATGAGATGGTTGGACAGTGTTCTCGAAGCTACTAACATGAGTTTGGCCAAACTGCGAGAGACAGTGAAGGATAGGTGTACCTGGCGCTCTGGTCCATGGGGTCACGAAGAGTAGGACACGACTGAACGACTGAACAACAACAAAGCCGCTGTCTCAGAGCAATTTACAAGATAGTTAAAAACAGTTAAAAGCAGAAGAAGAACAAATACTGTTTAAAACAAGAAGAAAAGCTTAACAAGTGGCTGGTTGTGGCAAGTCCCATTTATACAGCTGTTTCCGGAAAGCGCACTACAGAAGTAGGACAGAAAAAGCCCCGGAATGGCACTTAGGCAGGAAGAACCAGAGGCACAAATATGGGATAGGGGACATGTGAAAAGGATCTAGGGGTCTTGGTGAGTCCACAGTGTGATGCAGCAGCAAAAAAAGCTAATGCTATTCTAGGCTGCATCAACAGAAGTCCAGTGTCCAGATCAAGGGAAGTTCTAGTCCTACTCTATTCTGCCTTGGTCAGACCACACCTGGAGTCATGTGTCCAGTTCTGGGTGCCACAATTTAAGAAGGATATTGACAAGCTGGAAGGCGTGCAGAGAGGGGGAACCAAGGAGGAGAACCAAGCCTTATGAAGAACGGTTGAAGGATCTGGGCCTGTTTAGCCTGGAAAATAGGAGACTAGGAGGAGATGTGATAGCCATCTTCAAATATCTAAAGGGTTGTCACATGGAAGAGGGAGGGAGCTTGTTTTCTCCTGCTCTCGAGGGCAGGACTCGGACCCATAGTTTCAAGTTACAAGAAAGGAGATGCCGATTAAACCTTCGGAAAAACTTTCTGACAGTAAGAGCTGTTCAACAGTGGAACGGACTTTGTTGGAAGGTTGTGGACTCGCCTTCCTTTGAGGTTTTTTAAGCAGAGCTTGGATGGCCAGCTGCCATGTATGTTTTAGCTTAGATTGCATTGCAGGGGGTTGGACTAGATGACCCTTTGGACCCCTTCCAACTCTACAATTCTATGATTCTATGATCTGTAGGGACTACAGCATCTCCCCCTCCCCAACCCTCAAATCCGCTCTGATGCTGCACTGATGAGCACCCAGGTGGGCATAACTAGGTGAGACCAACGCCACCCTCCTCACCCACCCAGATTTGGAGACAAAGATTGGCCTCGTCATTCACAATCAGACCATGGCAGGGGGTTGGACTGGATGGCCCTTGTGGTCTCTTCCAACTCTACGATTCTATGATTCTATGATTCTATGGATGAGGGAGGTTGTACTCTGATAGGACAACTGCAGTTCCCCAGGTTGAAAGAGGGGCTGGCGCAAGGCACAGGCACTAACTGCTTGTGCCGTGTGGCCCTTACTTGGCCTTACTTGGCCCCTGCCTTGAACCCCTGTGACTGCCCCTTGATGCTCTCCCCAGCTTCCCTCTCCCAGGCACATCCCACATAAACCCCAAATTAAAAAACATACAAGTTATAGAGCAGCTAAAAACAATTTAAAACATTTTAAACAACAATCACAGAAACACACAAACGCCTAAACAATACCCCAATAACTTAAATCTACAGTAATAAAGTGCAAGTGTCTCTGCGTCCAGTCCCTGTGTCCGTCCCTCTGTCCTACTGTGCATGTGCCCCACGGACACAGGGACTGGAGTGCAGAAACTTCGGGCGGCCGGGTGAAACTGCGCATGTGCCCCACGGGCACAGGGATTGGAGCGCAGAGACTTCGGGCGGCCGGGCTGTTGAAGCAGCGGGTGCGCGCTCGCGTGGACTTACTTCTAAGCGGCAGCGGCCGTTACAAGTGGCGGCTGAGTTGGCCTGCCGGGGCCTGGCTGGTGCCAGTGCCGCTGCTGCTGCCGCGATGCGCCTCTGCGCTGCCTGCTGAAGGGCCATTCGGCGCTGGCCGGGGCACCCAAGTACATCGAGCACTTCAGCAAGTTCTCGCCGTCCCCGCTTTCCATGATGTTCTAGCGCCCGTTAATTTAACGGGCTTAAAGTCTACTAGTGTTATATAATACTGTAAAACTTAAATTTAGAATTTAGAATTTTGATGTAATTTGATGCATTGTTTGATATTACCAGCTGACGAAGACAACCATATCGAAACAGGGCCCTGTCCTGGTTGCTTTTCCTCCGGCTTTACTTATAAAACGATCATTTTGAATACTTTTGAATACGAACTGATATACATTTATTGTTACTTGAAATTTCTTATGTTCTTATACTGTAACGAATTATTGTTTACTCATATTACTGTGAATTTGAAGTTGTATTTTTCATTTGAAGCTACACATATTATTGTGAACTTGAAACTGTTTTTCTTATTTGAACTGACATTCTCTGCCTAAGACTGTAATTCTTAACAGAATAACATACTTTTATTTGACTATAACTCACGAGTAGGATTTATTCCTAGTATTGAAATTTCTGGCCAGAGCTCTTGGTGTGTATTTCCTTTCAGTATAAACAATACCCCAGCCCAAGGGTCTGTTCAGCAGCCTCAGCTTTTGCAGCTGGAGTCAGTCCAGGCCAGATGGAAAAGGCAGGGAGCAGGTCTCCCAGAACTCACAACAAGATGATCCGTTGGGGGGTAAAATACCACTTTGCCTTCTCTGGCGCATAGGAGGGGAGGAATACTCAGCTGCCAAGGCCTTTCCCTGGAGCAGCTGCGGATTGTGCCCCCTCCCCTCCTGCACCGGACTCCATCCTCCCCTACTCCCCCCGCCCCTGCCTGCCACACCAGCGCTGTGGACAATTACGATCGCTGCTGGAGCCCCATAGATTGCCATTGATTAATGCTCAGGAGATGACGGGTGCCCCCTTCCCATCCAGCCTGGCTCGCCAGGGGGTCCCGCTGCCCCCAGCCTGCTAATGAATGCTCCAGAGGCTGAGTCTCACTTGCACCCATGTGATGCTTGCCAGTCCAGCCTGCACACCAGTCCCCCCTGCTGGGAGTTGATTGGCGGCAAGAGGCCAAGGTGAGACCCCCAATTATCCCCCTGGATCAATGGCTGCCTCCTTGGACCCCCTGCAGGCAAGCGGGCTGCCCATCTCAGACGCTCCGGCTTGTTATCCTAGTTTAGCTCCCCAGATTCTCTCTGGGAAGGGAGGAATCTGAAGGCACAGAACCCCAAGAAAAGAAGGCCAGGTCTTCCGTGCAAGGCGGCAATGGCTTATTACGGGGTTATTGATCCATGTGTCACACCGAGAGAAGGCTCACGTACCACTAAAGGAGGAGAGAGTTCTGGTTCGTTTTAAAGAAGGCGGAGAGGGTTCCTCCAGGCATTTGTTCCATCCATCAGATATACAGGTAAGGTAACTCCAACTAAAATAGATTTATTTTATTTTATTATAAATTTATGCAACACCCTGCCTCCAAGGATCACAGGGCGCTGTGCAGTATAAAAAACACGAAAACACCTAACATAATAACTAGGAAAGCAATAAGCAGCGTGTGCACAAGTCCAGCTCTCCCCCTGCAAGAAACACAAAAGACACAGCGCCAACCCAAAGTTGTTTCAGTGACTTTGGAAAATACTCAAATTTTGAGAAAAATCCAACTTAATAGCGCCAAGGCTATTCCAGATAGGTTGGTGACCAGAGACGTGGGTGGCGCTGTGGGTTAAACAACAGAGCCTAGGGCTTGCTGATCAGAAGGTCGGCTGTTCGAATCCCCGTGACAGGGTGAGCTCCCATTGCTTGGTCCCTGCTCCTGCCAACCTAGCAGTTCGAAAGCACATCAAAGTGCAAGTAGATAAATAGGCACCGCTCCGGCAGGAAGGTAAACGGCATTTCCGTGCACTGCTCTGGTTTTGCCAGAAGCGGTTTAGTCATGCTACCCACATGACCCAGAAGTTGTACGCCGACTCCCTCAGCCAGTAAAGCAAGATGAGCGCCGCAACCCCAGAGTCGTCCGTGACTGGATCTAATGGTCAGGGGTCCCTTTACCTTTACCTTTAGTTGGTGACCATCACTTCCTCCCGCGGGGAAATGTCTATAAACTGGAAGAGGGACTAGTGCGAAGATTCAGGAAACCAAAATGGTCTGTATTGATTCAGACGCTCAGGGACTCAGCTTCAGAGCCAAAGCAATTATTCCCGTAGGGTGTGCTTTGATATTGAGTATATAGGGCATTGTCTTCAGAGCCACAATGATGAATTCATTTTTCCTATCACACTTTTGATTTAGGGAGCGCACTGCCAATTCTTATGATAAATGCCCCTTGCTATTTGTTCAGTTCTAACAGCGAAGCCTTCTTACAGAAGGGGAACTGAGGTTGAGTCAAAATGATGGTGACTAAGTGGTACTTGAACATTTTGCCCACCAAGCCAGACTGGCAGATTTACTAGCCATTTGTATGTGAACTCCAGACCACTGCAATCCCCCAATCTGTTTCATTTATTAACAAGCTAAAACATGGTCAATGCTATGAACTCTGGGTTCAGAAGTCAAAGGCGCAGCTCTGGAACAACATACCGGCAGTCGTACGAGTCAGACAACTCCAGGAGCAACCAGTGCAGGGATTATTTTTCCTTGTGAGACGAGCCTAGACTCCTCCAGCCTTTGGCGCTGCCTCTTTGTAAAGAAGCATGGCAAAAAATGAGAGCAAGCGTTGCACACAAATAGCATAAGTATGAAAAGCAGCTTCCAATGCTCTGGAGCCTCTCAGATAGCTCGAAAACACAAACTTATGGTGTTATCTCCCAACAGGACCCCCAGTTGCTGAATGAATAAAGGGGTGAGTTGTATGGATCGAACCAAATGCAGACTGAAACTATTTCTTGAAATGCAGTGGCATCCAACTAAGTAATATTTAGAGCAGAGCCATTAATTTCTTTTTCTTTTTTAAAAATAATTTTTATTAGGTTTTCCACACAGAAAAAACATAACATAACATAAAAAACATATAAAATACAAATACATACTACAAAACACACATACATCTTAATTTCCCTTCCTCTTTCCTAATCATCTTAGGGTGACTTCCTCCATTCTCCTCTGCTGCGTTTCATTGTCTATCATCTTTAGTAATTTCCTCTCATATTCCTTGCTATTTTTCCTACCTTATTCAATATTGTAATCTTATAATATCTTAACCATGCATCATACATTTTACTTACTTAATCCTACTTCTAGTCTGTAGTCTACACTTCTTCCAGCTTTTCCCTAACTTTCAATCTTACAAAAATTCTTAATATAAATTTTAAAATTCTTCCAATCCTTTTCCACCGTCTCCTCCCTCTGGTCGCGGAGTTTCCCTGTCAGTTCGGCGAGTTCCATATAGTCCATCATTTTCATCTGCCATTCTTCTAGTGTTGGTAAATCCTTGGTCTTCCAGTATTTTGCAATCAAAATTCTTGCTGCTGTTGTGGCATACATTAAAAAAGTGTGATCTTCCTTGTCAATTTCTTGGTTGACCATTCCAAGTAGAAAGGCCTCTGGTTTTTTAGTAAACGTGTTTTTCAACACTTTTCATTTCATTATATATCATTTCCCAGAAGGCCTTAATGCTCGGGCAGGTCCACCACATATGGTAAAATGTCCCTTCTACTTTCTCACACTTCCAACACTTATTATCCTACAAATGATAGATTTTAGCAAGTTTGACTGGGTCAAATACCATCTATAAATCATTTTCATTAATTTCAGTGGGTCAAGAAACGTAAGCCAAGGCTGCTGGATCAGGCCAATGGCCCATCTAGTTCAGTGTCCTGTTCTCACAGTGGTCCACCAGATGCCCAAAGGGAAGTCCACAAGCAAGACTTGAGGGCAACAATGTTCCCTCCATTTGTACTCCCTGGCAACTGCCTTCAAAAGTGGAAGCAGAACATAGCTATTGTGGCTAGTAGCCACTGATAGCTGGATCCTCCATGAATTTCTCTAATCGTGTTTTAGAGCCATCCGAGTCATTGGTCAACCTTGTGGGAGCAAATGGCAGTGTTGATCTATAACACGCCAGTTCTTCTACGGACAGCTTGAGGTTTAACAGGTGAGCATTGGCACATTTTATTTGATTTTTGCTAAGTTAAGTCACTTTCTCCTCTTCCGGAAGCATCAGGACCTGATCCCACCACAATCTGTAGCAAAGATGCTGACTCCCTATGCAGGCATGTCCAACAGGTAGATCGTGATCTACCGGTAGATCACTGGACGTCTGCGGTAGATCACTGGTAGATCATTGGCTCCCTCCAAAGAAGCTGAACAACTGTGGCTCCCCTAAAAAAAGCTCAACATTTTACCTCCTCCCTGAAAAAAATCAACTTTGACCTGAACCCAAAAAAAGGGGTAGATCACTGCCAGTTTTTAACTCTGTGAGTAGATCGCAGTCTCTTGGGAATTGGCCACCTCTGCCCTATAGCAACCATAAACAACAGTCTGTCCAAAAAAAACAACCTGAACTGTAATGGAGCAAAAGTGCCATTTGCCCTCTTGCACGCTTCAGTTTCCGTGTACGTTTTTGGAGTCAACCCAGAAAAGTTAGGAAGGCGTCTGTTGTTCCGCTCTAACTTCAGCACCCTGGACAGCTCCCTACATGGCAAGCGAGAACGGAAGAAACTGCCGGGCGCTTGCTTTCACAGGAAAGGATGGGATTTCTAAAATACAGGGCTCACCCACACTACCCTTAGTTCCACAATTTCTTCCATTTGTCTCATGGTTATTAGACCTAGGCAGAGAGAGAGGTGTTGCGTCTGAAATCAGGCCAGAGTGTTTTCCATGCAGTGCTTTCCAGTTTGATATTTTCTGTCCAGGGAATTAACTTAGGTTGGCTCTGGGCAGGATTCAAATGAGTTTATGTATTCATGGAACAAGATTCTCTCCTCCTTTTGTGTGTTGCCACAACCCCTAAATCTGCTCTGGAGCACTGGGAGAATTTCCAGCGCAGGTTTATGGGGTACACAGTGAGAAAAGGGGGGAAGTAAAGCTCTATTTTGGGGGGGGGGTTATTGGGATGGCTTTGTTTTTATTATGTATTTTATGTTTTTATATTGTGATTTTATGTTGTAACCGCCCTGAGACCTGCAGGTAAAGGGCAGTATACTAATTTAATTTAATTTAATAATAATAATAATAATAATAATAATAATAATAATAAACAATTAGACATGGGTTTGATGTTCGTTCTGATTGGTTACAGGTAGGTAGCTGTGTTGGTCTGTCATAGTCAAAACAAAATAAAAAATAAAAAAATTCCTTCCAGTAGCACCTTAGAGACCAACTAAGTTTGTTCTTGGTATGAGCTTTCGTGTGCATGTATCTGAAGAAGTGTGCATGCACACGAAAGCTCATACCAAGAACAAACTTAGTTGGTCTCTAAGGTGCTACTGGAAGGAATTTTTTTATTTTTTATTTTGTTTTGTTCTGATTGGGTTTTCCCAGGGAAAACAGCAGGGCAAGATAAAGAAATCCTCTCCGACCTGTGCCTTGAAATCACAGGACAAGTGGAAGTGTGGGTGAAGTTGCTGGTGTGTGAAGGGAAGACTTTGGGGGGAATCTTGCAGTGGGGTGGATGTGGGCCCCAAAAGCACTGCTGGCTAGGATGGCCTTACCTGGTGTCTCATGACACCGGTCTTTGCTAGCGCACATCTACATGCAAGAATTGAACAGACTTTGCAACATGCTCATTCCTTTATTGAATTGCATGCTTTACAGAATCAAAGAAGAAATCATTACAAAATTAGCAAACACGGTCACATCATCCTCTTCAATGGCATCCCAACCCAACACTGACAGGAGCGAGGCCCAGCCAGCATGTAACGCTCAGAGACCTGCGCTGCTTGCCCATTTTCTACCTGGCCAAGTTCAAGGAATATAAAGCCTTTGACACTTGAGTGAGACCAGTTCACCTGCAGGATTGCCTTACCCCACAAACACCCACTGGGCTGCATTGATCTGCAGAATTGGTCCTGCCACCCCAAACCTGCTTCATTTGTAAGTAATCAAACTTTTAGTGTGGCAGCCCCGGCACTTTGGAACTCCTTGCCTCTTGACATCAGGGAGGCACCTTCACTGTATTCTTTCGAGCATCTGCTAAAAACATTTTTCCTTAGGCAAGCCTACCCAGATATGTAGAATATTGGCATGTGTTTTAATCTGTTATTAGCGTATCATTGGTTTTAATTATTTTTGAATGTTTTACATAACTGTTTTTTTACTGAAACTTTTATATTCTTTTTGAGGGTTTTGCTTTGTTCGGAATATACATCTTATGAAATGATTAAAATAAATAAACACAGAGCCCAACCAGTTGCAATCTTATTTGTAAAGGAGCTTGTGAGGATGGGGGGGGGGGTGCTGATAATTGTGTTCGCTTTTTGACAGCGCATGTGGGGAACTGTGCCATCAAAATCCCCTTTCTGATGATTAGGGAAGAGTTCTGCAGGAAGCCCCTCCATCACAGCTAGAGACCTAAGCTGTTGGCATTCATTTGTTGAGACGCTGTTTCCTGAAATTGAGCAATGGTCAGCCTAACTGCATTGAAAATAAAAGTGAATGGTTGTGTACAATGTAAAAACAAACCTTCCCATCAAAACTGGCAAATAATGCTTTGGTGCATTGTCTGGCATAATCTCTTGGGCTGGCTTCTGCAAAAGATTTCACCTAGAAATTATTCTTCCCTTCCCTTGCCCTTTTCCTTCTCTTCTCTTCTCTTCTCTTCTCTTCTCTTCTCTTCTCTTCTCTTCTCTTCTCTTCTCTTCTCTTCTCTTCCCTTCCCTTCCCTTCCCTTCCCTTCCCTTCCCTTCCCTTCCTTTTTTCCTTTCCTTTCCCTCCCTCCCTCCCTCCCTCCCTCCCTCCTTCCTTTCCTTTCCTTTCTTTTCCTTTTCCTTTTCTTTTTCCTTTCTTTCCTTTTCCATTTTCCCCTTCCCCCTTCCTTCCTTCCTTCCTTCCTTCCTTCCTTCCTTCCTTTTCCTTTTCCTTTTCCTTTTCCTTTTCCATTTCATCCTTCCCTCCTTCCTTTCCTTACCTTTCTTTTCCTGTTCTTTTTCCTATTCAGTTTCTTTTCTTTCCTTTTCCATTTTTTCCTTCCTTCCTTCCTTCCTTCCTTCCTTCCTTCCTTCCTTCCTCCTTTCCTTCTTTTTCCTTTTCCTTCTCCTTCTTTTTCCTTCCCTTCCCCTTCCTCCTTACTTCCTCCCTCCATCCTTTCCCTTTTCCTTCTTTTTCCTTCCCTTCCCCTTCCCTCCTCTCTCCCCCCCCCTTCCTTCCTCAGTCCTTGAGTTGCCAGCCTCCTTGATCCAGCCCCGCACCTTCCCCCCCCAGCTCCCACAAACTGGGGCACTGAGGTGTAAAATTAACACTGCAGCAAAAAAGGGGGTCTCCTCCTGCCCCCTCCCTGGCCCACATCGCAGGCTTATCCATCAGAACCTGACAGGGCAAAATGGTGGGTTGGTGGGTTTTTCGCTAATTCGTTTGTGTTTATTCTTGGTGTTAATGAGTCCTCTCCTGCAACCCAATAATAAGTCCATTAGCTGCAAATTGTGGCAAGAAAACACCCTCGTGCATTTATCGCCAAGGCTACAAATCTCTGTTAGTCCTAATTAAAACAACTGCTCAGCCTTTAATTAAGTCATCTTTTTTCCTTCCTCCTCCTCTCAAACAAAATCATTGAGCATCAGGCACAAACAGCAGAGCTTAAGCGGGGCTGGGGGGGTCACCCAGCAAAGCCCCCCCCCACATGTTTCTGAGCCAAGTGCAGAGTGCTTTTCTAATAGCGCGTCCTCCAATCATTCAGCACTGATGGGCAAGGCATGATCATCACCATGATCATCAGTAATATTTATATACCGCTTAATATTCAAAATCTCTAAGCAGTTTAAATAAAACACAGTAAGATCATTAGAAAAATAAAAATAAATGCAGCATTTAAACCAAAACACATCAGTAAAAACAGATAAGCTATCAGTTTTATGCAGTTAAATATCAGTAAATAATAAAACAGAACAATGTGGTGAATCTTATGAGTCCAGAAATGCATGCTTAAATAGATAGGTCTTCAATTCATAGAATCATAGGTCCTGTATACCTGAAGGAGCATCTCCACCCCCACCGTTCAGCCCTTCAGCCCGGACACTGAGATCCAGCGCCGAGGGCCTTCTGGCGGTTCCCTCCCTGCGAGAAGCAAAGCTACAGGGAACCAGGCAGAGGGCCTTCTCGGTGGTGGCACCCGCCCTGTGGAACGCCCTCCCATCAGAGGTTAAAAGGATCAACAACTATCCTACATTTAGAAAACACCTGAAGGCAGCCCTGTTCAGGGAAGTTTTTAATCTGTGATGTGTTCATGTATTTTAATGTTTGCTGGAAGCCGCCCAGAGTGGCTGGGGAGACCCAGCCAGATGGCGGGGTAAAAATAATAATTATATTATTATTATTATTATTATTATTATTATTATTATTATTATCATCATCATTGAATTTGAAGGCACCACGAGGGTCATCTTGTCCAACCCTCTGCAATGCAGGAATCTTTCCCCCCCCCCAAAAAATGGGGCTCGAACCCACAACCTTGAGATTAAGAGTCTCGTGTTCTTACCAACTTTAAAGCTTGCAACTGTTTCTGCCTCATGTTTGGCCGTTGGCCGTGTTGACTGGGGCAGGTGAGACCCCAACAGCAGCTGGAGGGCAGAGGGTCCCCGTCTCTAGTTTAAAAGATCAACCCAGCAACAGGGATGTGCTTGGAAGAGGGAGATATTTTCCCCAGGCAGATGTGGGCGCCTATCTCACCCACACATGGAGAAGGGATACATTATGCATTTGTGCACATGCCTGAAATGCCCCTTGTTCCGCTTCCTTTTTTCCCTGTTTTGCCTAAGCCCGGAGGTTCGCCAAACATTTGGTGGTCTGCTATATTGCTTGGCTTCCTTTGAACCACATCAGTGAGACCAAGAGAGAAGGTCTTGACATCTGAGCAGCCCAGGACCTCCATACACACTGCCCAGGCTTGCACCCCATGGAGGTCGCTTTGATGCTGCAGTCACAGCAAAAGCAACAGGGCAGGCAGCAGTTATAGATTAGAACGCCTTGGAACTACAGGAACAGATTTGCAGATGACACAACCGTGATTGGGCTCATCTCTGATAAGGAGGTGAAACGAACTACAGAGATGAGGTGGAGCAGCTGACGAAGTGGTGCAGAGCTAACAACTTGCTCATAAATACAAAGAAAACAAAGGAGCTTGTGGTGGACTTCAGGAGAAAGAAGAACGATGTCCAACCACTTTTGATTGATGGAATCTGTGTGGAGAGGGTAACAAGGTTCAGATTTCTGGGCATTGAATGACAGGAGGATCTGTCCTGGAGTGCAAACATAAGGGGGGCTTGTGAAGAAGGCGCAGCAGAGACTGTACTTCCTGAGAGTTCTAAGGAAAAACCATCTTCCACAAAAGCTGCTGCTTGCCTTCTACCACTGTGCCATTGAGAGCGTGCTCACTTATGGCTTATGTGTGTGGTACGGAAGCTGTACTACCCAGGACAGGATGGGGTTGTGCAGAGTTGTTAAGGCAGCAGAGAGCATTGTTGGCTGCTCGCTCTCCACCTTAGAGCAGATTTATGCCAGGAGGTGCCACAGAAAGGCACTGGACATAGTGAAAGATCCATCGCATCCTGGTCACCGTCTCTTTGAACTTTGCCATCGGGACGGGAGATACAGGACGATGACAACAAGAACAAGCCGTCTTAGAAACAGCTTCTTCTCCAGAGCGATCGCGGCCTTGAATGGGAAGCCTGGACTTTGAAGTCATCTAATCTTACCTGTTATGTTTTATCATTGTATGGTTTTAATCAGTGTGTATGGTTTTAATCAGTTGTTTTTGTAGTTGTTTTGTCTTTGCGTGGAGTGCCCTATCTGGGTGGATGGAGCAGCCAAGTAATTTCGTTGTCCCCAAAGGGGACAATGACAATAAAATATATTCTATTCTAACAGATGCTGTTACTATGAGGGTTATGACCTCTAAAGCCCTACACAACTTAGGTCCATGATATCTGAAGACTGTATCCTCCCATACAAACCTGTCCAGGCTCTAAGATCTTTGGAAGAAGCCCTTCTCTTGTTCCTGCCACTCTCTCAGGATTTTTTCATGGGGACATGGGACAGGGTCTTCTAGGTGGTGGCTACTCCAATGCAACTTTGGAACTCCCCCTCCTTGTTCTCCTTCTACCAGCAGACAAAGCCTCTTTATTCTAACAGGCCTATTTTTAAAGGAAATGGTATTTAAATAGTGCTGTACTGTTTTTTTTATTATCTGTATTCTAATATAATATTTATATTTGTTCCAATGGAGTTTAGTTGCTGTTTAACTATTATCTTTTATACTTTTTCGGCTTTATGTATTTTGTCTGTGCTCTTTTAATCTTCGCATAAGCCGCCTTGAGTCCTGGTCTGAGGAAAAGGTGGAAGGAAGGAAGGAAGGAAGGAAGGAAGGAAGGAAGGAAGGAAGGAAGGGAGGGAGGGAGGGAGGGAGGGAGGGAGGGAGGGAGGGAGGGAGGGAGGAGGAAGGGAGGGAAGGAGGGTGGAAGGAAGGAAGGGAGGGAGGGGAGGGAGGGAGGGAGGGAGGGAGGGAGGGAGAGGGAGGGAGGGAGGAGGAAGGAAGGAAGGAAGGAAGGAAGGAAGGAAGGAAGGAAGGAAGGAAGGAAGGAAGGAAGGAAGAAAGAAAGAAAGAAAGAAAAGAAGAAAGAAAGAAAGAAGAAGAAAAGAAAGAAGAAGAAAGAAAAGAAAGAAAGAAAGAAAGAAAGAAAGAAGAAAGAAAGAAAGAAAGAAAGAAAGAAGAGGCTTGATGGTCAAGTGATTCCTTACAGCCAGCCAGAAGCTTGAGAGTGAAAGAGGCAGTTTTGCCTAGTAGCAGAACAGCACAGGCAGAAAGGGAAAAGGAAGCAGCTAATCTCTAACCAATTCACTTTGTTCTCTGCCCCTGATTCATCTTGGCTGATGAGAGTAAATGGATTACGCAGCCATATGTCTGTGTTATACAGATCTAGGATGGCTTCCACCAACCTGTTGCCCACCATAGAATTCATCGAATCGTAGAGTTGGAAGGGACGCCAAGGATCATCTAGTCCAACCAGGGAAAAGCACCCCTGACAGATGGCCATCCAACCTCTGCACAAAAACTTCCAAGGAAGGAGAGTCCTCCACCTTCTGAGGGAGACTGTTTCACTTTCAGAAAAAAACTCTTATTTCCAGGAAGTTCTTCCTAATGTTTAGTCAGAATCTCCTTTCTTGTCACTTGAAGCCATGGATTCAAGTCCTACCCTTGGGAGCAGGAGAAATCAAGCTTGCTCTATCTTCCATATGGCAGCCATTTAGATATTTGAAAGTGGCTCTCCCTCTCTCCTCTCAGTCTCCTCTTTTCCAGGCTAAACATCCCCAGCTCCCTCAACCATTCTTCATAACGCTTGGTTTCCAGACCCTTGATCCTCTTGGTCACCTTCCTCTGCACACCTTACAGCTTGTCAATAGTAAAGGTAAAGGTAAAGGGACCCCTGACCATTAGGTCCAGTCATGGATGACTCTGGGGTTGTGGTGCTCATCTCGCTTTACTGGCAGAGGGAGCCGGCATACAGCTTCTGGGTCATGTGGCCAGCATGACTAAGCCGCTTCTGGCAAACCAGAGCAGCGCACGGAAACACCGTTTACCTTCCCGCCGGAGCGGTACCTATTTATCTACTTGCACTTTGACGTGCTTTCGAACTGCTAGGTGGGCAGGAGCTGGGACCGAGCAACGGGAGCTCACCCCGTCGCAGGGATTCGAACCGCCGACCTTCTGATCGGCAAGCCCTAGGCTCTGTGGTTTAACCCACAGCGTCACCCGCGCCCCTTGTCAATAGCCTTCTTAAATTATGCTGCCCAGAACTGGACACAGGATTCCAGGTGCCAACTGCAGGTGTTGCGAACTACAACCCACATCAGTCCCAGCCACCGCAGCTTGGATTGTAGGGTGTTGTGCCAGACGACCCTTCCAACTCTGCAATTCTGTGATTCTAGGTAAGTAAAGACTACAACAGGCTGGCTGTGTAGGGTGTTGTGCCAGACGACCCTTCCAACTCTGCAATTCTGTGATTCTAGGTAAGTAAAGACTACAACAGGCTGGCTGTGGGTGTCTTAGGGCCTCAGCTGCTCATTCTCCTCCACCCCAGCCCCAGCCGAGAGATCTCTCTTTCTGGTTTCCTGGCTCAGTCACTCAGGAGATAACCAGATTCGCCAAAGCTTTCCTTCCCTTCTTTCTCCAATCCCTCATCTTCCACGAGTCAATATTACAATCTACTAGCCCAAGCAGTTCCTATTGACTGAGAGCTGACTCACTCAATAAATCAGGACATGGACAGGCCCCCGTGAACCAGCAGCCAGGAAAGCTTATGCAAACTGAGCTGCTGGTCCTTTTCCCCTTTTCGGCCGCATCCTGTCAAGTGGGCTATTATTAGCCAGGACCAGGTTAGCCTGGAGTTCTTGGACCTCCGCCAGGTTAGCTATAAACCAGGCCAATATTGTATTTTAATATTCTGTTGGAAGCCGCCCAGAGTGGCTGGGGAAGCCCAGCCAGATGGGCAGAGTATAAATAATAATAAATTATTATTATTATTATTATTATTATTATTATTATTATTATTCACAGCTCTCCAATTGATGGCTTGGAATTGACATGGGCAGCTGCACCCTCCTGACACGGCCAGCTTGCAGCCCTCGATGCTGCTGATCATGAAACTTTGGGGCGTGATCCTGCAGAGGTTTGGCAATCCGCTCTCTCCTTCTGGTCCCTGACCCTCCTTCCTCCCTGCACTTCTTTGCGTATAAGACAGGTGGGAAGCTTTCAGGTAGAACGTCTGCAAAAACTCATTATCAGTAAGGCCAGCACTGCTATGCAAGTAAAAGGGCAGCCTGACCACACAAAATATGGGTAAGAAGCCGTTATGGGGAACCTAACTGACTGCTAGAGTGAAAAGAGCTCCAGGTGAGATGCAAGGAGGGCTCTGCACTTATGGTAAAAAGCTTGGGTTGAGTGTTTTCAAGGACTGTGGCTGGATAGGGAAGCCTTTTAATCTTTGATGTTTGATGTTCTTATACATGCTGGAAGCCACTCAGAGTAGCTGGGCAACCCAGGACTCAGCTATACAGCTGCAAATATAGTGTGGCTGCTGAGACCATATAACACCGGTCCTGAAAGACCTACATTGGCTCCCAGTACCCTAGCTGTCAACTTTCGGATTTGAAAATAAGGGATTTTTTCAAACTTTCGGATTTGAAAATAAGGGATGCCGCGAGGGCGGTGCAATGGCACCAAGTAGCCTCGCCACCCTGCGCTCCAGAGGCTGCGCGTGAACGGTGTGAGCGAAAGAGTGAGCGCATAGACGGCAGGCAGGCTGTCTGTCTGGTTGGGCGTGAGGGTCTGGCTGCACAAGGCATGCAAGCTCCGCCCCCAGTCGGTCTCAGGCTCCTTATTGGGCAGCCGAGCAACGCAGCTGAGGAGCCTCCCTGGCCGGCAGGGAGGGAGAGGAGCTGCTTCCTTTGAAATCTGGGAAATTTAAGGGATATCAACAATCCGGGATAGCAGCGGGAAACGGCATTGGAATAAGGGAGTTTCCCGCCCAAAAAAGGGAGAGTTGACAGCTATGCCCAGTACGTTTCAGGCCACAATTCAAAGTGTTGGTGCTGACCTTTAAAGCCCTAAATGGTCTCGGCCCAGTATACCTGAAGGAGCATCTCCACCTCCATCATCCATCCCAGACACTGAGGTCCATCTCCGAGGGCCTTCTGGCAGTTCCCTCACTGCGAGAAGCCAAGTTACAGGACCAGGCAGAGGGCCTTCTCGGTAGTGGCGCCCGCCCTGTGGAACGCCCTCCCTTCAGATGTCCAAGAGAACAACAACTACCAGACTTTTAGAAGACATCTGAAGGCAGCCTGTTTAGGGCAGCTTTTAATGTTTAATACATTGTTGTATTTTAATATTCTGTTGGAAGCCGCCTAGAGTGGCTGGGGAAGCCCAGCCAGATGGGCGGGGTATAAATAATAAATTATTATAATTATTATCTGTGATTCTAGAGCGGCGTCACACCAAGAGCCAAATCTTGTAGGAGTTCTCAGAATGTCTAGTTTGACCCTGATATGGATCAGAGGGACCTTCCAGCAGTAGCTCAGTTGGTTAGAGCCTGGTGCTGATAATGCCAAGGCTGCAGTTTAATCCTTGTAAGGGACAGCTGCATATTCCCGTCTTGCAGGGGGGTTGTGACTAGATGCTCCTTGGGGTCCCTTCCAACTCTACAATTCAGTGATTCCAAGCTGCCAATGTGAACATACCCTAAATCTGTGGGGAAGCGTAGCAACACAAAGAGACCAGTGTTTTATTGCAAGTGTATTGTGGTGCAAGATGTCATCCATGCAACCATTGTGTATTTGTAGTGGGTTTACACTGAGCCATCCGCACATCAGTCTGTTTTCATTGTGGTTCTCCCCCAATTTCTTGCTGTGCTTTTGCACTAGGCAATAAGTTTTCCCCCCACTCTGAAATTTTGCAGGGGCAAACAGAATGGAACGAGGGATTCGTGTATAAAAGCCCGGATACCATCGCGAGGAGCACAAATAACCAGGAACGCACAATATGAAAAGGAGAGGGGCACTTTCTCTGGATTGCCCCCCGCCCTGGAATTGAATTGCGGCCAAAGTCTCAGGGTGATCTTATGCCACCACCTCCGAAATACAGAGAAATAGTATTCTTTCTGTTTACTCGCTGTGGAAAGGGGCAATGATGTCGCTGTAAATCACCTCTGATGCTCAAGACAAGATGGGGAAACCCATAAATGAAAATGACCCCAAGACCATGTTGTGGAAGCATCATTGTGTTTCTCTTTGCATACATTTAATTGTGATAGTACAGCAGGCACTAAGAAAGGGGGCAAATCCAGTGTGGCCAGTAGCCTTGGCCGCCTCCATGAATTGGTCTCAACCCCTTTTTAAAATCACACGTATAGCCCCCCCTTTCCTCCAAGGAGCTCAAGATGGTGCAAGCAGTTCTCCTCTCCCTCCTCTAATCTCCACAACAACCCTGTGAGGTAGGCTTGGCTGAGAGACCGTGGCTGGCCCAAGTTGGCTGGTCTAGTGAGCTTCATATTTGAATCCTTGTCTCCCAGTTCCTAGTCTGACACTGTTACACCACTGTCTCTTTCAAAGTCACCCAAGTTTGTTACTTTGGGGGGGGGGCGGGTTGAGAAATTCCATTGTGTGTGTGATAGTCTATATGCAGACTGACTCATTATTTTGCTAGCATAGGCCGGATCCTGCAGTTTCCACTGCTGTTTTTATCTCCCCCTTTTTGTTTTCAAGTGCTCCTTCTGTTCCATCCCATCATTGAGGTTCGTGGGTTACCTGACTCTGAGCTGCCCCCAGGTGCCCAGGCATGAAATGGTGGGGACATATTCTATCAATAAACGGTATTATAAGCATTTATGTTTTTATTTGTTGAACATGAGCTCGGCAGTAGAGAAACCTCCTTTGCTGGTCAAAGGTTACAGGTTCTCAGTTCTTGATCACCCTCCAGTTTAAGGGATCAGGTGGAGAGGGCGACCCTCAGAGCAACCGGGGAGAAGGGTGTGGTTCTCGCTGGTAAACATCACTCGTCCCAGAAACGTGGGAGATTTCAGGGGGTCAAAAAGAAATGGATGTACCATGCTGTATTAGTAGGCAAAAAACCTTCTGTTTTGATGAATTGGAAGAGCCGCAAAAAGATTCCATTGAGCACATGGATTCAAAATATGGACAGATTAGCTACATACGAACGAATTGCATGTCATCGCAAAATAAGAATGGATAAATATGAAGAAATCGGGAATGAATATTTAAGTGATAAGGCGGATAGTGATGGGAAGTAGGGGGGAGGAGAGAGAGGTGAGGAAATATTGTTAAAAAAGGTGTGGTCATAGGTATATCAGTGTATTCAAATCTGAATTGTCAAACTGTGTTATTATTGTCATTATGGTTTTTATTGTTTGTGTTTTTTTTGTGGGTTGATGTTTGTATTGAAAAAAATGATTAAATAATTAAATCATCATCATCATCATCACTCGTCCCCGATGTATCTTTTAAAAGTATTTCTGCTTTTATTTCCATCTCATTGGTACTTGCATTCATTCCCCCTGAGCGCCAGGACCCAGCTCCCGACTCAGTGCGCTGGATCGACTCCAAAAACAGACAACGAAGGGGGAAAAGGAGGAAGAGAGAGGGAGGCAGGAGGGCGAAGCAGCAGCAGCAGCAGCAGGAAGGGCCGGGGGGGGGGCGGGAAGCACCACCTAGACACAAAGAGCAAAAGGGGTTGTCTGGCGCTGCCAGGAAAAGGAGGACGGAAAACGAGAGACAGAGATGAGCTCGCCGGCCGCCTCCGTCCCCGTGGCAGAAGAACCAAGTGCCAAAATGCATCCCATCTTTGGTAGAAGAGCTTAAAAAAAAACCGCTGCGCTGCCCGCAGTCCCACCCTAACCCTGGTCCTCTGCCCACGTCCACATTCCCCAGAGAGTTCTGAAATGTCCTTTTTTCCGGAGGCAGCGTCCGTCTCGGAAGATGAAATCTCGTGCAGCAGGTGGCTCAGCAGTCCAAGGGCAGGGAAGAGGAGAGTTTCTTTGGTCAAGAGCACAGGATAGTTTCAAAACAGACGGGGAAGGCAAACCGAAAAACCTCCAGTCGGCTGCAGAATCAGCGGCAGCGAAAGCAGGCTGAGACGCCTCTCCCCCCCCCCCCTTCCCCTGTTGGCACATTTTTCAAAAGAACATGAGGTAGATGAACTCGGTCCCTTCTTTGGTACGTCTCTATAAATCTTGCACGCGCGCAAGAGATCCCCGACCCCACCCGTACCCCCCCACCCCTCCAGTGATTCCAAAGGATTGCTCCCCCACCCCACCCCGCACCCCACCCCGATGGCAGCCTAATCACAGGGAGAGGCAGACCCAGCCTGTCCCCACCCGGCTCCCGAAGGGGGGCGATGAGGAAAGTGCGCCAAGGTGAGCTACCCATGTGCGCTTGCCCCCCGATGGAGGGCACGTTGCACGAGGGGAAAGGAGAGGCGTCCGTGTTGGGTTGGCAAAGCAAGGAGGGGGAGGGATGGAAGTGACCAGCAGCCATCGCCAAGGCACCTTTCAGAGGGTGCCGCGTTTGGGGAGGCATTGGGCACCCCAGTGGTGGGGGGCGAGGAAAAGCAATTTATACAATCAAGTGCAACTCATCTATGGCCCCTGCCCTCCGGAAGCTGCCGTCTTATTCCTGAAATGCCCCACCCCCCCTCGCCTGTCCAGCCTCGGGTTCCCTGCCAACTCCTCCTCCTCCCTCTGCCTCCATCCTTTGCCCAGGACCCTGCCCCTTTGGCTCCCCCCCCCCACATCCACCTTGCCTTCTCCTTTCCAGATTCCGATCCCCGGAAGGCGCCCTCTTCCCTTCTTGCTATCGCTAAACTCAATGCCGGGCTTGGGATTCTCCAGCCCTCGCATCTCCCCCAAGTGCTTTTGATGCCCCCCAGTTGTGGTTTGGAAAGGGCAAGAGACCCCGTCAACGGAAGGGAAGGGCTTGTATGAGGAGAGGAGGGCCACTGTGTGCGAGAGAGAGAGAATGTCCGGGGCCTTGGGGGCCAAATCCATCCTCCCGGGCATCTCTGCCTGGCCCCTGGGACCCTCTCCTTGCTGCAGTTCTGCCCCATGCCCTCCTTGAGTGCTTTGGCCCCGGCGATGCCTCCTTGCTCACCCGCACGTGGGCGCAGAGACCCCTGGCATTTGTGTGCTTGGAAGGACGCCTGCCAGCTCTGAGGCCCCACCCACCTCTGCCCTCTGGCATCACCCAGCCTGGCATGGGGCAGGCGAGAGCAAGGCCTCGGGCTCAGGAGGGCTGCCCAGCCCTGAGCTATGTCATGTTGAAGATGTGAGGTGTTGTGTGTGCGAATACAACTGTGCATGTTTGACAGGGGAGGGGAGCGGATGCAGGAAAGCACCCCCACCCGCAGCTGAGTCTCCTCGGGTGCCCGGGTGGAGTCCAGAGTCCAGCCTCGAGGTCTCCCCAGCCTCCTCCTCCTCCTCCTCCAAGTCCCCTCAAGTCCTCTCCAAAGCTCTCTGCTCAAGCGTCTCGTTCCATCCTGCTCAGAAATCCCACCCCCCAGGAAAGGATGGGGCCACAGCCCCACTCAGCCACAACCCTGGGTGCCCTCTGCTGGGCCCTGGCACAGGGCAACCGTGGCGTTGTCTCTGGCGCCAGGTCGAGGGGTGGCGGCAGGACGCTCCCGGGACGTCTCCCCTCATGGCGAAGTGCTGGCCGGAGTGTGGCCCCGTGGCGCCGTGGACAGCAGCTGGCTCTGCGAGGTCACGGGGCTGATGTGGCTGTGGGCACCCCCGGTGCTGCCCGCGATGCCAGACCTCCGGGCAAACAGCACACCTGTGGGGAGAAGAGAGGCCAAAGTTACAGCGGTCCCCATCTGCCACAGAGAAGGTCCTTGGCTCCCCCCTGGAAATTTAGGGAGGGGGCCAGGACTGCCCACCTCTGAGATGGCCAGCCTCCTTCGCCCTTTGCAGGGGCTGCCCAAAACCTGCCTCTCTATACCTCTTAATGCAGCGTATAGACTATGGAACCCGCCACCACAAGAGGCAGCAAGGGCCACCAATTGGGATGGCTTTAAAAGAGGATATAGGCAAATTTGTAGAGGAGGGAAAGGCTATTGCTGGTCACACAGCAAAGTTTCTGAATGCCACCTGCTGGAAACCACAGGAGGAGATGGCAGAGCATAGCCATCCTGGCTAGCAACCGTAGATAGCCTTTTCCTCCACAAATTTGCCTAATCGTCTTTTAAAGCTGTCTGGGTTGATGGCCATGATTGCCTCTTGTGGCAGTGAGTTCCACAGTTTATACATTGCATGGAAAAAAACCTTTTATCTGTCCCGAATCTGCCAACATTAGGCTTCTACCTAAGAGATCGCAGCAGAAAAGAGGACAGGTCAATAAAGAATCGAGGGCACATTGATGCCCAGTCGCTGCCCAGCAGGCTCCTGCGCTGCCCTCATCCTCAGCTTTGTCCCTGCAAGCCATAAGGGCTAGAAACTTGACTTTATTTACAAAATGGAGAAAGGCAGGTTTCTGCTGGAGAAGAAGAAGAAGAGTTTGGATTTGACATCCCGCTTTATCCCTACCCGAAGGAGTCTCAAAGTGGCTCACATTCTCCTTCCCCTTCCTCCCCCACAACAAACACTCTTGGAGGTGAGTGGGGCTGAGAGACTTCAAAGAAGTGTGACTAGCCCAAGGTCACGCAGCAGCTGCATGTGGAGGAGCGGGGAATCGAACCTGGTTCACCACATTACAAGACTACCGCTCTTAACCACTACACCACACTGGCTCTCACACTGGAGAGGCCGGACAAGCAGGTGAGCACAGGAGGATCCCAGGTGAGCGTAACACAGAGGCATGCCAGGGCGTCTGAATCAGAGGGGCATTCAGGTGCAACCTGTCCAGGATTGCCACCCGGGTGCATGGGCAAAGGACAGTCTCTTGCACACCGCAGGACCCGCAACTTCATGATGATGGATTTTATCGTAGCAAAGACATCAGGGTCGGAGGGAAAGGTCGTCAGCCGGGCCGCAGCTATAACTTATTGGATTTCCCGGCTGCAATTACACGGGTGAAGCAGCCCCCCCTTTCTATTTACCTGTGTAGACAACTCCATTTATTTCTATTGACATGTTGATGCTGCTAATGCCATTGCTGGACAGGTTCAATGCAGCCTCCTGTCTGTCATCTGGAAGGGGAGAAGAAAATGCCGATAGAGGGGTTTCGGGAGGGAGAGGTGGAGAGGACGGAGCCCAGAGCCAGCCCAGCACCACTTCGCACAACCCAGGCCCGTCATTTGATAGGCGGATGCTCATCAAAATGAGACGGGCCCGGCAGCTCACAGCTCAAGTCCCTGTGGCAAAGCGGCTCAGAGACTCTTCTGCGAACCAGGAAGCCCTGGGTTCAAATCTCACCTCTGCTGCTAAGTCAATGGGGAGCCTTACTCAACCATCTCAGAAGATTTAAATCGTTGTTCATTTTTCTCAGCAATAATTGTATTGTTTTTTCTTTTTGGTAAACCGCTTTGGGCAGAAGGTTTCCACAAGCAAGCAGTGGGTAAATTTTGTGATACTGTACAGGTGGCGCTGTGGGTTAAACCACAGAGCCTAGGGCTTGTCGATCAGAAGGTCGGCGGTTCGAATCCCCGCGACGAGGTGAGCTCCCGTTGCTCGGTCCCAGCTCCTGGCAACCTAGCAGTTTGAAAGCATGTCAAAGTGCAAGTAGATAAATAGGTACCACTGTGGTGGGAAGGTAAACAGCGTTTCCGTGCGCTGATCTGGTTCACCAGAAGCGGCTTATTCATGCTGGCCACATTACCTGGAAGCTGTACGCCGGCTCCCTCGGCCAATAAAGCGAGATGAGCGCAGCAATCCCAGAGTCGGACACGACTGGACCTAATGGTCAGGGGTCCCTTTACCTTTATAGGTAAATAAGGAAGCAATGTTGCTTCATCTACCATATGGGGGTAATATTGATCTACCTTGCAGGGTTGTTGTAGCACAATAATGGCTATGAAGCACTTCGAAGAGGCTTGAAGTGTGATGCAAAAGGTAACTTAACAATGGGAGCTGAGAATCCTCAAGAAACACTTGGAAGCATTTTTGCAAAGTTGGTTCTAGCGTGTGTGTTCTGTTTTATAGATCCTTGCTGAAAAAGAGTCTGTTTCTTGGATGAATGGATCCCCAGCATTGTCAGCGATGGCTCTGCTCTCCAGAAGCACAGTTCACTTCTACGCTATCAAAATCACTTGCAAAAAAGCGTGCAAGTTCCCTCCCTGCACACTTTAACCTGCTTTCTTAGCTTACTAATTTCTCCACACCC
This sequence comes from Darevskia nairensis, assembly GCA_034642065.1. Taxonomy (NCBI): domain Eukaryota; kingdom Metazoa; phylum Chordata; class Lepidosauria; order Squamata; family Lacertidae; genus Darevskia; species Darevskia nairensis. Next base: position 71,876 of record JAWWNI010000829.1, on the reverse strand, counting down.
TTTCCTACCCAGACACATTCACTGGGGTCCAAAGTCAAAGAATCCTAGAATTGCAGAGTTGTGAGGGACCCCCAAGGGTCATCTAGTCCAACCCGCTGCAATGCAGGAATCTCAGCTCACGAACTAGATGCCCCTGGGGTCCCTTCAGACTCTACAACTCTATGATACTGTAAGATCAGAAAAGGATGCCTTTCTTGGTAGCTCTGCCGAAGTATTTTTAATTTTATTTTTTTGCTTGCAGAAGGGCCTTTTCTGTGACAGCCCCTAAGCTGTGGAACTCCCCTACCAGAGGCGTGTGTTTCTGCACAGTTTTCCACAAATGCTGGAGGCGCACCCCCTCTGCCTTGCCCTTTGACCCCCAAGAGGTGTGCATTTTCAGGCCCTGCTCCGGTGACAGCAATCTGCTTTTCAAATTCTTGCAGCCATCCTGGAAGGTCTTTCTTTATATCTTTATTGTCATTGTACAAGTACAACGAAATTGGATTTAAATAATAATAATAATAATAATAATAAATAATAATTAAAATAAATAAATTCATTTTTCAGGTGCTGCTGGAGAGCAGGTAATACCGGCTTCCTCAAACTTGGCCCTCCAGATGTTTTTGGCCTACAACTCCCATGATCCCTAGCTAGCAGGACCAATGGTCAAGGATGATGGGAATTGTAGTCTCAAAACATCTGGAGGACTGAGGTTGAGGAAGCCTGATGTAATACAATGGATGATGATGACAGCTACAGATCCCATCCCCCCTGGACACTGCCCTCTCTGGCTGTGCTGCCCCAGAGAATCCTGGGAACTGTAGTTTGGGGAGAGGTCCCGAGACCTGTCCTCCTCCTGGCACGAAACTCCACTTCCCAGAGTTCCCCGAGGAGAGCAGGGGGTTGCGGAGCGCAAGGAACAACTCTCAAAAGAGGAATGCAAATGGGTTAATTTGATGGTATCGGCAGCCAGACAGGTTATTGCAAGTAACTGGGAAAATGCAGAAGAGCTGGGGATGAACCAATGGAGGAAAAAATTGAGTACCGGTAATATTGTAATTTTAGAATATCTAACTGTAAAGGTACACAGAATGAAAGGGTTCAAGGTCAGCGAGAGAGAGGAAGATTGGCTTGAGAGTTTAATGAACTATTTAGGTAAATTTGAAGAATTTAGTGTAATCAAAACGTTAAAGGCTAAATAAGACCCGATGGACGGTTAATATATATAGAAGTGTACATAAGGTGGAATTGAATATGTTTTAGTGTTTATGTATATCCGCTGTATCGATCGCCAGGGGAGGTTTTCACTGTGTTTGTCTGGGTTTTATATTTAAAATTAAAAATTTAATAATAATAAAAAAGGAACCACTCTCACCTCCACGGTTGTTGATCTTGATGTTGACCGGGAACTGCGATGCCATGGCCAGGAGGTTCTGCTGGAGGGCGTGCTGTACCAGCCGCTGCTGCTCCTCGGCCACCAGGGCCATCTTCTTCTCGGGGGGCTCGCCCGCCTCCAGCTTCTCCCGCAGCTGCTCCAGGGCGGCCGCCTGGGACGCGGCTGCCTGCGCAGCCACCAAGTGGTGCCCGGCTAGGCTGACGGGGATGGCCAGGCGGCCGGGAACCGCGGAGGAAAGGATGCTCTCCTCTGGAGGGGGAGAAAAGAGAGGGGGGAGGAATTGCAGAACGGAAGAATTGCGAGGGGCCCCCCAAAGGGCATCCAGTCCAACCTCATGCAATACGAGAAGGCAAGTCCACAACCTCCCAAAGGAGACTGTTCCGCTGTCAAACAAGCTCTTATTGCCAGGAAGTTTAGCTGGAATCTCCTTTCTTGTCACTTGAAGCCATTGGTTCAAGTCCTACCCTCCAGATCAGGAGAAGACAAGCTTGCTCCCTCTTCCAGGTGACAGCCCTTGAGATATTTGAAGATGGATATCCTATCTCATCTCAGTCTCCTCTTTCCCAGGCTAAACATACCCAGCTCCTTCAACTGTTCTTCACACGGCTTGGTTTCCAGACCCTTGACCATCTCGGTCACCCTCCTCTACACATCCTCCGACTTGTCAATATCCTTCTTAATACCAGCCATCATGACTGTATACCTGAAAGAGCATCTCCACATCCATCGTTCAGCCCGGACACTGAGGTCCAGCTCCGAGGGCCTTCTGGCGGTTCCCTTCCCTGCGAGAAGCAAAGCTACAGGGAACCAGGCAGAGGGCCTTCTCGGTAGTGGCGCCCGCCCTGTGGAATGCCCTCCCTTCAGATGCGAAGGAGATAAATCACTACAGTCATACCTTGGATCTCAAACGCCTTGGTCCCCGAACAAATCCGCTCCCAAACAATCGAAACCCGGAAGTAAGTGTTCCGGTTTTCAAACAATTTTAAGAAGCCAAACATGTGGCGCAACTTTTTAGGCGACATCTGAAGGCAGCCCTGTATCAGGAAGTTTATAATGTTTGATGTTTTCTTATGTTTTTCTATTTGTTGGAAGCCACCTAGAATGGCTGGGGCAACCGAGTCAGGTGGGCAGGGTGCAGTTATTATTATTATTATTATTATTATTATTATTATTATTATCATCATCATCATCTTCACCACCACCGCCAAACATTAGGAAGAACTGTTTGAGAGTGGAACAGACTCCCTGCGATTCCCAGAGGGTTGGTCTAGATGGCTTTTGGGGATCCCCTGCCGCTCTACAATTCTACAACTGGATGGACCATTGGGCTGATCTAGCACGGCTCTCCTTCTGCGTGCCAAACCTTACTGCGTCTCTTTTGGCCCCAATCCCCTCTTAGCAATAAGTGGCACCTGGCGCCATCTGCCCCCAACTGCCTCCCCACCACCTCTCCAGCAGAGGCCAGCCTTGAATGGCGCCTCTTGCCCAGGGGGCCAGACCCCTGCCTCACCTTTCTTTTTCTTATTTTATGTATAATTTTTATTAAAATTTACTGTTTTATTGTTTTACATACTCATTTTTACATCCAATGACTTCCCTTCTTCCCTTTCCATGCTTCATCTTGCATATCATAAATCCCTGCATATTTTACAAAAACTATACCATTCAGTCTTCCATCATTGCATCCATCGAAACTTATTTACACTGTTGAATTTATCTTAACGCTGCCAGCGTTTTCAGCTGTACACAATTATTTCCCATATATTCAATAAACGTTTTCCAATCTTCTCTAAACGTACGTTCTTCTTGTTCTCTTATTCCAGGTACCCCCAACTCAGCCCTCCAGATATTTGGGACTACAATTCCCATCATCCCTGACCACTGGTCCTGTTAGCTATGGATGATGGGCGTTGTAGTCCCAAAACACCTGGAAGGCCGAGTTTGGGGGTGCCTGTCTTATTCTATATGTTAAGTCTGCGAGTTGGGCATATTCCGTCAACTCAAGTTGCCGTTCTTCTTTGGTAGGGACCTCGCTCGTTTTCCATTTCGGGGCTAACAAAACCACGGGCCACAGTAGTGGCATACATAAATAACCTTTTTTTGACACCTGGAATTCCAGTCTGCATTATCCCCAACCGCCTCACCTTTCTTGATGCTGTGCACTTGGCTGATCTGGCTGCAGTTGTGCGCAGAGATGGTGAGGGAGGGCAGAGGTATTTTGGGCGAGGCCAGGACCCCCGGCGTGCCCACCGGGGAGTAGTTGAAGAGCGTGGTCCCAAAGGCCTGCCGCCGCCCCTCCCTCCGGTTGCTGTCAATGGCGGCCTGCAGCTCGCCGGGGGAGCTGAGCGCCCGCTTCTCGCACTCGTAGGGGTAGAGGTATTTCATGTACCTGGCATGCGGAGGGAGGCAGAAAGGGAGAGAGGAAGCGTGGGGTAGTGGTTAGAGTGCTGGGATAGCGTTCCCAAACTTTCTCCGGGCAACCCCTTCCCCTCGGTTTCATAAACTCACCCCCGCACCCACTACCCTATTCAGAATTATTCAGAACACTGGTTTGCATGACCCACTAAATCAGGGGTCTCCAGACTAAAGCCCGCGGGCAGGATACGGCCCACGCGAGCCAATTATCCGGACCCCCAATGACTCCTGCCGCCCGCTCTTACCGGCGCAGGAATCTCCGGGTCGGCGCAGCACTGGAAATAGCTTTTGCGCATGCGCAAACGTCATTTCCGGTGCACTTCCGGTTCTGCGGAGAGCTGTGTGCACGCGCACAAGGTATTTCCAGTGATGCGCCACACCAGAAGTGTGCTGGAAATGACGTTTATGCATGCGCAAAAGCTATTTCCGGTGCCGCGCCGTGCCAGAAAAAGCAAGTGTGCGCGCATATGGGTGCGCGCTCCCCCGCCCTCCGCGCAATCGGCGCCGGAGGAACCGGCCCGAGGCGAGGTAAGTCTGGGGACCCCTGCGCTAAATAACAAATAATGCAAAGCAGACACTTCTTCAGCACCCAATTTAAACTGTTCCATTTAATTAATTCAAGCAAACGGGTGGATTTGATTTGGCAATACCAGCTTTTCAGAGTCATTTGCACCTGCAGAGCCCCCTGCCTCCCCCTCGCCTCTTAATGGCCCTGTAGGGAATCTCATCGCCCCTCTCAGGGGGCCTGTGAGACTTGGGTTCAAATCCTCCCTGGGTATGACCTGGGGCCAATCGCTGTGTCTCTGCCTAGCCTGCCTCGCAGGGTTGTTGTGGGGAATATAACAAAGAAAACCGTTTCCACCAGCTGGACCTCCTTAGAGGAAAGATGGGGCACAGATGTAGTAACGATAGTAAAGAAACTGAGATGGCTCTTTCGAAGAGGCTCCAGGAACCTTCCTGCCAGAATTTAGCCATTCCTTTCCCCTCTAATGAGGGCTGTGCATCCTGAATTGCTGAACAGAGATCAGACAGAAATCCAGCAGGTGCAGCCTCCCCATGACTACATCTAGGGAGATTTGCACTGTGGAATGTCTGAATAGCTAGGCAGCAGTCAGAAATCCATCAGGTGTAAATCTGCCCATGACTAAATCTAAGGAGATTTGCACTGCAGAACAGCTAGACAGCAGGCAGAAATCCAGCAGGTGCAGCCTCCCCATGTCCGAATCCAGGGAGATGTGCACTGCGGACCATCTGAATAGATTGACATCAGGCAGAAATCCAGCAGGTGCAGTTTGCCTATGACTACGTCCAGGGAGATTTGCACTGTGGAACGTCTGAATAGCTAGACATCAGGCAGAAATCCAGCAGGTGCAGTTTCCAATGACTAAATCTGGGGAGCTCTGCCCAGTTTCTCTCACAGCAGGGCCACAGCAGTGCGGCTTTGAAAACTGGTCAGAAACGCCTGCCCAGCTGAGCCACGGCCATCCCTCTCCTCTGCCCTCACTCGGGTGTGCCCCAGGAGCTGCTCTTGCTCTGCCTTCTCCCACCTGGCACCCTCTGGGGGTCTTTTGGGAGTAAAATCCCCGCCAGTCCCAGTCCCGTAGGACAGTGTTCCCCAACCTTGGGCCTCCAGCTGTTTTCGGACTACAATTCCCATCATCCTTGCTAGCGAGGGATGATGGGAGTTGTAGTCCAAAAACAGCTGGAGGCCCAAGGTTTGGGAACACTGCCGTAGGAGGCCGGGGGCTGATGGGAGCTGTAGCCCTGAGCTCTGGGGAGGGCGCCCGGTCAGGGAAGGGCTGCCCTGGTTTCCTCACGGGAGAGCAAGCCACTCACTGCGTACGGAGGGTGAAAGCCGCGCTGGTTATGGAGGTGGGCAGGTTGAGGCCTTTGGTGATCTCGCGCCAGATCTTCTTGTTGATGACTTCCACCAGGCCGCCTTTCTCGGTTACCAGCCGGTACAGGGTATAGAGGTCCAGGACCTGCTTGGCCATGATGGGGATGCGGTTCACGGGAGTCCCTGGGGAGAGAGGGAATTCAAGGTTGGCAGATATACATGTAAATGGGAACCATTTACAGCATATATGAAGCAGCAACATAAAGAATTGGATTCACTGGCAGGGTTTGAATAAACAAACACAATTGTATGTAACAAAAAGTAAGATTATATGTATGGGGAAAATTTTGGGAAACAATAATATGGGTGAGTAATATGGAAATAAAACAAAATGGGAATATGAGGGGAGTCCAGGGGAGGAGGGAGGGAAATATGGAAAATTGTTAGAGAAACATTGTTAGAAGATGTATACATGGAAAAACCAATAAAAATAGTTTTTAAAAAAATCATTTTGGCTATTGTGGTATATGCCTAAGTATATGTAAAGCCCTAGATAAAGGTCACACTATAAATTAAGAACTTAGAAAAAGCTGTCCTGTTTTACAGTAGTTATTGATCCCAGCTGGTTCTGTGGCAAAGAAATCTTTTGTGACGTGGGATTTATTCTCTCCAGCAGAGGGAGACAAAACCAGAGAAAAACAGCTATAAAAACATCAGAGTTCAGGTTAGAAAAGCAGGATTTAGAAAAACGCAGATTAACCTTTGAGATAAACTGCCTAGCAAAAAGGTCAGCTGGAAAGGAATGAGGGCGCTTCCAAAGGAAAACTGAAGGTAAACACAGATCAGTGGGGCTGAAATAGCAAAAACCTGAAGCGGAGCCCTATTCCTGCTTTGACATCCGTTACTAGACTCTGGACTTTGCAGATCCTTTCCAGAGCGCAATAATTAAAAAGGAGCCAAAGGATATAATATAATTAAAAAGGATATAATAGAGAGTCTTGTGTGAACTGCATTAAAACAGACAGCTCATCCTCCCCCCCCCCAAAAAAAATTACCTGCATGTGGTTCCATTTTTTACCTGCATTCAGGAAAACATGTAAAAAATTCTTATGGATCAAAACTTTGGGACAGTTTTTAGGGCTGTTTGCAACAGGCAGAGCAATTATTTAGCTGTGACTCCTGCATTGCAAGGGGTTGGACTAGATGACCCTTGGTGACCCTTCCAGCGCCACAATTCTAGGATTCCTCGAAAACATTCTGTTCCCAAGCATTCTGTGGCGAGAAAAACTGGATTCTGTGCCCCAACAATTTCTGTTGATACGCCTAACTCCACTCCTTTTAAAAATCGTTCTGCATGCTTTATTTAGCAGTGTGGCATGCATACGGTAGGGCGTGCATTTAAGGAATCAAGGGGAAGGTGGCCCGGAAAACCACGGATCTAGCCCCATATCGCCCACAGTGATGACAGGACTTGAACTCAGGACCTTCCACCCACAAGGCACATGCTCTGCCACTGAGCCACAGAAAGTGTCTTCACATGCCCCACATTCCCAGAAAATGACTTCTGCAAGAGTGTCCACGTGCCAGTGTGGGTGTGCATTGATTAGATTAGGTGGCTGCCTGCTACCTTGACAGGACAGGATTTCGTGGCAGGATCTGAATGCAGAGCTAGAACTAGACCAAGCAGGGATGGGGGGTACGTGCCTCAGGGTCTAACGCACTAGTTTTCCTCCACAAAGGGGCACTATGCTCTCTTGCTCTGGCATGCAGGCTGCCTCCAACTCCTCCTCCTCCTCCTGGTCTACTTTGCTAATTACTCACCTGCCCTCCGCGGCCCAAGCTACATGGTGCATTATCAGCTTATAAAATTGTCAGCTTGTCAGAAAGCTTGTTAATCTCGTTCCGGCTCCCTCTGGAAATGTTTTACGATAATCGCTTCCGTTCTTGACAGAGCGGTTTCTATTAAGGGGCACCGGTGGCAAGACGCGGCCAGCGTCCCAGAGGAAAAGGGGGCACCAGCAATGGAGAAAGGAGCTTCTGGGCAGGAGGGTCTTTGCCAGGGGTCAGCAACCTCTTTCAGCCATGGGCCGGTCCACTGTCCCTCAGACCATGTGGTGGGCCGGACTATATTTGGGGGGGGGGATGAAGGAATTCCTATGCCCCACAAATAACCCAGAGGTGCATGTTAAATAAAAGCACACATTCTACTCATGTTAAAACACCAGGCAGGCCCCACAAATAACCCAGAGATGCATTTTAAATAAAAGCACACATTCTACTCATGTAAAAACACCAGGCAGGCCCCACAAATAACCTAGAGATGCATTTTAAATAAAAGCACACATTCTACTCATGTAAAAACACCAGGCAGGCCCCACAAATAACCTAGAGATGCATTTTAAATAAAAAGACACATTCTACTCATGTAAAAACACGCTGATTCCCGTACCATCCTCGGGCCGGATTGAGAAGGCGATTGGGCCGCATCCAGACCACGGGCCTTAGGTTGCCTACCTCTGGTCTTTGCACTCCAGGAAGGACTGCAACCTGACCGGTCCCCAAACCCATAGATTTTGAGCTAGCAGCTGGACTGCACCGTTTAGCTAAAAGCACAAATTACAGGGACTCTCCAAACTGGTGGTTTTCACAAGCGTTTTCCGCAACATGTCACTGGTGCAGCGATCGTGCATCTGCGGTGAATTTATACCGGACTGTCCACACACCATTATTAGTTGTTCTGTGTTGCTTCTCCGGTGTGCCTCACTGCCATCTGGATCGGTGCTCCTGCGCTAGGTGAAGGTAAAGGGACCCCTGACCATTAGGTCCAGTCACAGACGACTCTGGGGTTGCGGCGCTCATCTCGCATTACTGGCCGAGGGAGCGGGTGTACAGCTTCCGGGTCATGTGGCCAGCATGACTAAGCCGCTTCTGGCGAACCAGAGCAGCACATGGAAACGCCATTTACCTTCCCGCCACAGCGGTACCTATTTATCTACTTGCACTTTGTCGTGCGCCGACCTTCTGATCAGCAAGCCCTAGGCTATGTGGTTTAACCCACAGCGCCACCCGCGTCCTGCGCTACAGTGCAGCAAAAGCAGGATCCACAACAAAAACCCAGAACATTTGTGGTATAAAGAGTTACAGGATTTCACCAGGAAGCTACAGGACACTGGAAACAAAGCAGGATTTCTGCTGGCCCAAAAAAGTAACGAAAGCGCAATTCCCCAGATGAGCACAAAACACCATAGCTGCACAATAAGGGTATCTGAAGGGGCCCACAGAAAGCATCGGGGGGGGGGGCAGTGCCGGATTTACATATAAGTTAAACAAGCTATAGCTTAAGGCCCCACTTTCTTGGGGGGCCCAAAAAAATTTAAAGGGAAAAAAAACTGGATGCACATTTCCAAAATACAAGATAAAAAAAAAATGAAATCAAACCCACATACAGCAACAGTGTTTTGTGTTGTGTAGGCTCCTATGATGTAAGTCATGGGCCCCACCTGCTAGCCTGCTCCCTAAAATATCCCTGGTTTGCTCCTTTCTATATATAGGGTGCCTACATTCTGCATTTGCAAATGGCGTTGTGTAATACCCGTGTATTATTCCCCATTGCGTATCCTGTACATTATGTGTTATCTAGTGTTATTATGCATTGGTAAAGGGGACGCGGGTGGCGCTGTGGTCTAAAACACTGAGCCGCTTGGGCTTGCCAATCAGGCTAGTGGTTCGAATCCGCCCAACGGGGTGAGCTCCCGTTGCTCTGTCCCAGCTCCTGCCAACCTAGCAGTTCGAAAGTACGCCAAAAGTGCAAGTAGATAAATAGGTACCACTGTGGCGGGAAGGTAAACAGCGTTTCCGTGTGTTCTGGTTTCCGTCATGGTGTTCCATTGTGGCAGAAGTGGTTTAGTCCTTCTGGCCACACGACCCTGAAAGCTGACAAACGCCGGCTCCCACTATCCTATACCTTTTACCTTTTTACCTTATTATGCATTGCTTCTTATAATGAACCACATTTATAGGACTGCTTTAGCTTCTTGCATTGGATGGGCTTTATGTTTTGCGTGGACATTCGGTTGTTCATGATCCTACAACAGTGGTCAGCAAACTTTCTCAGCAGGGGGGCCGGTCCACTGCCCCTCAGACCATGTGGGGGGCAGACTATATTTTGAAAACAAAAATGAACGAAATCCTATGCCCCACAAATAACCCACAGATGCATTTTAAATAAAAGCACACATTCTACTCATGTGAAAACACCAGGCAGGCCCCACAAATAACCCACAGATGCATTTTAAATAAAAGCACACATTCTACTCATGTGAAAACACCAGGCAGGCCCCACAAATAACCCAGAGATGCATTTTAAAGAAAAGGACACATTCTACTCATGTAAAAATACGCTGATTCCCGGACCGTTCGCGGGCCGGATTGAGAAGGCGATTGGGCCAGCTCCGGCTCCCGGGCCTTAGTTTGCCTACCCATGTCCTACACCAGGCATGTCGAACAGGTAGATTGTGATCTACTGGTAGATCACTGGACGCCTGCAGTAGATCACTGGTGGATCATTGGCTCCCCCCAAAGAAGCTGAACAACTGTGGCTCCCCTAAAAAAAGCTCAACATTTTACCTCCTCCCTGAAAAAACTCAACAACTTTGACCCGAACCCCCCCCCCCAAAAGGGGGTAGATCACTGCCAGTTTTTAACTCTGTAAGTAGATCACAGTTTCTTGGGAGTTGGCCACCCCTGTCCTACACCATAAACTGGCCTTTAGACAAAGGGTATGGCAAACATGACCCAGGTGGCGCTGTGGGTTAAACCACAGAGCCTAGGGCTTGCCGATCAGAAGGTCGGCGGTTCGAATCCCTGCAACGGGGTGAGCTCCCGTTGCTTGGTCCCTGCTCCTGCCAACCTAGCAGTTCGAAAGCACGTCAAAGTGCAAGTAGATAAATAGGTACTGCTCCAGCGGGAAGGTAAACGCCGTTTCCGTGCGCTGCTCTGGTTCGCCAGAAGCGGCTTTGTCATGCTGGCCACATGACCCGGAAGCTGTACGCCGGCTCCCTCGGCCAGTAAAGCGAAATGAGCGCCGCAACCCCAGAGTCGGACATGACTGGACCTAATGGTCAGGGGTCCCTTTACCTTTACATTTACCTATGGCAAACATGTCTTGAACAGAAACTATATGAACAAGCCTCTGACTGTCTACTGTGACAACAGGGTGGTGGGCAAACTGGGCTCCCTTCTTGTGCTCTTATTGAACTTCTAGTTCCCAAATGAGGGGCTCATGCCAGGATTGGCTTCTCAGGTTGGCAGCAGAGTCGAAAGTGGTCTTTGCCCTTTGTGCAGTGGGGAGTCGGGGATTGAACTAGGCTCCTTCCTTCCTATGGTAGAGTTTCCACTCTGCCACTGGGCTGCGGGTCTTCACCAAGGGCTCATCATCACCCAAGAGAAAACGGAAGAGCCCAGGCTCCCCAGACCTGCCCAGGGTCCTGAAAGCAGGACCCTGGGCGGCTCTTGCCGGTGAGCCACGTGCGGGTTTCCCAGCATGCTCCCTGCCCGCAGGCCTGGCTCACCATCTAAACTGAAATCAATTCCAATAACCCCGAGGCATCGACAGCCCTTCACAGCACGTCCAGGTCTAATTAACGGCCTTTTGGGTCCCCCGGACAAGAGGGCTCGGCGGCACAGCGTCCCCTCCAGCACCTGCTGCCCGCAAAGCGGCAAGGGCGGGGGGAGAGGGGGGCATTCTGCGGGGCCTTGCGGACGAGGCAGTCCCGCCGTTGCCCCCCACAAAAGAGCAGAAGAGTCCCCAACCCCACGGTCAGGAGGGGCTCCTCCATCGCCGGCCGATGGGCCGTAATCTCTCCTCGCCGTGACCTTCCCTCGCTGACCTCGGCAGCTTTGCACAGCTGCTGTGGTTTGTAGAGGGAGCCCAGTCTTCGGGATCTGAGTGGGCGAGAGGCTGGGAGGGCTGAGTGCAATGCAACCCGACCCCCCTCCCGGGGGGGGGGCTATATACGGGGCTATGCCCAGTGTGGCTCTGCATTAGAGGAAGAACGCACAGCAAGCTATCCCTGCTGCAAAGAAACGCAGGGTCCCACAGCCTCCGCAGATTTAGCAAGCGCATCTCAAAAAGGACAGTGGTGAAGCTGAACATGGTGCAGAAAAGGGGAAAGGGAACTGGGCCCTAAGGCAATGCTTTCCGGGGGGCAAACAGCCCGTCCCATGTTTTATTGCATTTTTAATATTTTGTTGGAAGCCGCTCAGAGTGGCCAGATGGGTGGGGTATAACTACCGTACTTTTCTGTGTATAAGACTGGGTTTTTAAAATTTTAAATAAGGTTAAAAATCTGGGGGCGTCTTATACACAGATGGTGCATACGCCCATTTTCTAGATTTGGGGTCCCCAAAAATAGGGGGCATCTTATACATGGGGGTGTCTTATAGATGGGAAAATACGGTAATAAATAATAATAATAATAATAATAATAATAATAATTACTGTTGTTGTTGTTCTTGTTATTCTTGTTATCATCATCATCATCATCATCATCATCATTATTACAGTGCCCAGCCTCTGAAGGATCTTTCGCATTGCAACTTCTGCACTGAAACTCTACAATTCTATGGTTCTACATCAGTGATGGCTAACCTTGACACTCCAGATGTTTTGGGACTACAACTCCCATCATCCCTGACCACTGATCCTGTTAGCTAGGGATGATGGGAGTTGTAGTTCCAAAACATCTGGGGTGTCAAGGTTAGCCATCACTGTTCTACATCATGTTCCAAATGATGGTGGGCCATAGTAAGCGCCAAGGGCTTCTAACAGGCTGCAGAGGAGAACAAAGTGAGGCAAAGCTCCGTTGCGCCAGGATGGGTGGAAAGTCTCGTTCCATCTGTCTGCCCACTCTGTTCGCCATGGCCAGCCAGGACACTGTGGCTGCGTCGGTCAAATCCAGAGCAGGAGGAGATGGAGAGTGGAAACAGCTGTGGCCAACTGACCCGCCTCACAGCCCACCGACCAGGTCCCAGCAGGGCAATCGCAGGAGGGCAATTGTGCCCTTTGGTGTCTTCCCCTTTAGGGGCACAGTAAGGGTGGGAGATTAGCAGCCAAACCTAACAAATGCATATTCTGCAGAGCTGCGTCGTTGACACCCAGACCATAGAAACACAATTGGCAGAGAGGGCTTTGTGTGATGTCATTTCCCCTCCTCTCCTGGAGAGGAAGGAGCATAGATTATTTCCTGTTCCTTTCTCTCTCTTCTTGTGGCCAGCCATGAAGGAACATACAGTATGCCCTTGGTTTGCTCCTGGCAAATGATGGAAGCCGTTGCTACCACAAATGTAAGTATTTTGCCTGCAGAGTTTTTACTGCTGCCACTGCTGCAAGCCAATACTGTTGTAGCGTGGGTTAATGATTTCAGCAAGTGATTTCAGCTCTCTGACATCGCAGACAGGAGACAGCATCTTCATGTAACAACTCCTTATTCAGGCAAACAAGACTGAGGGAACTGAGGGTAGGGAAGCTACATTTATAGGGACAGAGACTGACTAGGAAAAGATACATTTTGGAGGGAACAATCTCAAGCAATCACACAGCTGCTTTTTGGTGGGAACCAATAAGACAGAGGATCCCAATGCAGCAACTTGAATGCACCAATAGTAACTGTTCCTTCTGGGACAGGAAGGCAGTTACTTTACCCTAATGTGATTACAGACAATAGTAATACAGATATGATAACACTCTGAATCAATACACAACAAATACACGATTATAAAGTAAGCAAGTCTTATTTTTGAACTTACTTCTTTGTTAAGAGGCAGAAGGAAGAGGAAGTCAGCTTAATTCATTAGCTGGACTTGTTCAAAATAAGTCTTTGCAGTCTAATTCCTATGGATTAGAACGAGGGGGGGACAATTTGAAGCCTTCCTCCTACCTGGAAATTTTGGAGCACGTGAGGGTCTTTGGGGGGGGGAGAGTCTGCCCACCCTGAGGAATGTGGGGCAGCCTTAGTGGGGGTGAGGGAGGGCAAGGCACATAGGAGGGGGGTGTCACATAGCCCCCAGGCTGTTAGAAGGAAGAAAGGCTCAAGTAGGCAGCAGAACAGAGGAAAACAGGAGGGGTGGAGGAGGCACTTATTCAAACAACCCCATCTGGCGCCAGTGGGACTCATTGCCATGGGATTTCTCCTGCATTGCAGGGAGTTGGACTAGATGGCCCTTGGGATCCCTCCCAACCATACAGTTCTGTGGTTCTGTAGGATGTTCCAAAAGCAGAAGCAAAAATAGCTTTAGAAAAACATTAGACGGGTATACTTTGCTTATCAGTTACCTTTTCCCTGATGGCACTTGAGGCAAGATGGAGGGGGGCGGAGGGAGACTGGGGTGGCTCCTGTGCCCCCAGCATCAGTCCCCTCCCCCCATAAGCCCAACAAGCAGAGATGTGTCTGGCATTCCCTGCACAGGCAGTGGGGTCCTCTGGGCAGGGCACCATGGAAGCAGCTGCCAGCCCCTGACACACAGGCAGAGAAAAGCTCTTTATTTACGCCCTTCCTTTCTTCTGGGTGGCCGTGAATGGGAGCTATCGAAAAGCCATCCATTTGCAGCGGAGAGGCCGCCAGGGCATCGCCGCTCAGCTCAAACGCGTCCGTCACTCAGCGCCGCTTTCTCGCCCCCTTAATTTATGACCCTGATATTGGCTCGGCTGCTCCTTGTAAGCCTGAAAGCCTGGCGCCTTCATTCTTTTCAACCAGCTCATTTCACTTGTTTCATCTCTCCTTGGTCAGGAGGGGAGGGTGTGTGTGTGTGTTTTGGGGCGGTGCAATTCTCCCTCCTGCCTTCCGTCCTTCTGCAAGGCAAGTTATCTCCCTGTGCAATAATCCGACTCCCGGAACTTTCTGAAAACCCAGAAGCATCTCAAACGCAGGAGAGCTTCTGCAAGTCAGGGTAAACAACACTGAGCTAAATGGACAAACTGGTTTCCATTTTTTGATTCTATGAATAGGGAGAGTCTTATAAGCACTCCTCCCATGACTCACTTCTCCTTCTACTTGGGCTATACAGACGCCGCTTAAAATCCTGGCTATATGCTACAGCATCTCTGTAATTTGTTTTCTTATACTGAATATGCACAGAGCATGGTATGGTTATTGATTGCATGGTTGTTTGTAAGTTTGGACATAAAAGGTAAAGGGACCCCTGACCATTAGGTCCAGTCACGGACGACTCTGGGGTTGCGGCGCTCATCTCGCATTATTGGCCGAGGGAGCCGGCGTACAGCTTCCCGGTCATGTGGCCAGCATGACTAAGCCACTTCTAGTGAACCAGAGCAGCGCACAGAAATGCCGTTTACCTTCCCGCCAGAGCGGTACCTATTTATCTACTTGCACTTCATGCTTTCAAACTGCTAGGTTGGCAGGAGCAGGGACCGAGCAACAGGAGCTCACTCCGTCGCGGGGATTCGAACCGCCGACCTTCTGATCGGCAAGTCCTAGGCTCTGTGGTTTAACCCACAGAGCCACCAGCGTTTGGACATATGTTTATGATAAAAATTACTACAAGGAAAGAAAAAAAGACAATGATGAATAGGGCAAGCTTCTGATGGTGCTGACCTTAAAACCCCTAAACGGCCTTGGTCCAGTATACCTGAATACCAAATTGCCATTTGTTCCGAATCAGCGTTAATGAGTGGATCTTCCCAGGAACAAAACAAAATAAAAAATAAAAAAAATCCTTCCAGTAGCACCTTAGAGACCAACTAAGTTTGTTCTTGGTATGAGCTTTCGTGTGCATGCACACTTCTTCAGATACCAAACTGTTCCCGGGAACAGTTTGAATTTTCTGCTGTTTGTTTTACTGCCGATTCGGCTGTAAAGAATGGGTTTTCCACAGAGAAAGTGCCAGGGCAAAAAGGAAAGGGGGAAAGTGCTTGGATGAGGAGCTTTAAAGCAGTGCCTAGAAAACTCGAGGCAGAATGTGGATGAGCCCTGAGCTGCAGAAGAAGAGTCAGCTGGATCAGGCCAATGGCCGATCTGATGCAGCATCCTGTTCTCACAGCGGCTGAACAGTTGCCCCAAAGGGAAACCAGCAAGCGGGATCTGAAGACAAGAGCACTTCTGTTGTGGTTTCCTGCAACTGGTATTCAGAAGCATCACCGCCTCCAACTGTGGAGGGCAGAGGAGACCCATCCCGGTTGGTAGGCACTGATAGCCTTGAATTTGTCTAATCCTCTATGGCAGGTGGCCATCCAAACTCTGCTTTAAAACCTCCAAGGAAGGAGAGTCCACCACTTCCCGGTGGAGACTGTTGAACAAGCTCTTCCTGACGTTGATCGGAATCTCCTTGCCTCTGACTTGAAGCCATGGGTTTGAGTCCTACCTTCCAGAGCAGGAGAAAACAAGCTTGTTCCCTCTTCCATGTGGCAGCCCTTGAGATATTTGAAGATGGCTCTCCTATCTCCTCTCAGTCTCCTCTTGTCTACTCCATGCCATTGTCTCAGCTCAGAAGTTCTTCCTTTTTTTTTATTGTTCCAGCATATTTTCTTTTCTTATTTTTTTTCAATCAAATTTTTTTATTGATTTTAACATTTTTAAGCACTTTACATTACCGTTAAATTTTCATCCTTTCCCACCCTCTCTCACTGGGGGAAGCAAATTTCCATTCCCCTCTCTCACCGGGAAAAACAATAGACATTTCACATTTAATGTAATTAACATACTTCATATCATTGCTTAAGTCTGGCCTATTTCTCTAGGCCAGTCTTTCTTCCTCAATTTCATTTTTCGGCTGACTTCCTCAAGTCCCCCCTGTTGATTTCTCATCGATCCTCTATCAGTTTTCTATCATCTATCTATCATCTATCAGTTTTCCCATTTTTTCCACACAATCATAAAATACCAAAAACATTTTACTAACTTTAACAATCCTAATTCTGTACCTCGGCTCCTAGTTACTTCTGATACTTTCCTAGACCCTTAACAGTTTCCCTAACTCAAACCTAATTTTAAACTCATAAATTTCCTCTTTTTACACCCTTTCCTCCCTCCGGTCTCAGAATCTTTAGCTAATTTTTCCACCTCTATCCTCCTAATTCCTTACCATTTGTTCCTTAACGCCAGTATCCAAAGCCAATCATTTAAGCCAGTTATACAGGAAAAACCAAAACAACATATATCCACTTTAACCCACTCCAGCTCAGAAGTTCTTCCTGATGTTTAGCCAGAATCTCCTCGCACAGAGCAGGGTTTAGTCAACACGCTGTTCTCTGGATCTTGAGACTCCAGCTCCCATCAGCCCCCCCACTCTCCATGCTGCCCGGGGCTGATGGGAGTTGGAGTCCAACGACATCTTGAAGACATCACCTGGGCACTGCCTTCAAAAAAGAAGCCAAAATAGCCATAGGTAAAGGTAAAGGAACCCCTGGCCATTAGGTCCAGTCGCGGACGACTCTGGGGTTGCAGCGTTCATCTCGCTTTACTGGCCGAGGGAGCTAGCGTTTTGTCCGCAGACAGCTTCCGGGTCATGTGGCCAGACCAGCACACGGAAACGGCGTTTACCTTCCTGCCGGAGCGGTACCTATTTATCTACTTGCACTTTGACGTGCTTTCGAACTGCTAGGTTGGCAGGAGCAGGGACTGAGCAACGGGAGCTCACCCCGTCGCGGGGATTCGAACCGCCGACCTTCTGATCGGCAAGCCCTAGGCTCTGTGGTTTAACCCACAGTGCCACCTGCTTAATACCAAATTCAACTGCAAGTCTTCCTCCTTTGGCAGGCGCAACTGGTGGCTCAATGGGCCTCATCACTTCTGCCTCCGTCCCCTTTTGCGAGGCCCTAATGGAGACGCAGATCGCTCGGGGAGATTAGCCCCCTCATCCAAGGGACCGGCCGGCAGATTAATGCCAACCGGGAAGCCACAAGACGCGAGTTATTTATGCCCCTCACCCCCGGGATCGATGCAGTGTGGGCAGAGGGGGTGGGAGCTCAGACTCCTGGGCTCTTATCTCCCCACTGTGGATTTATGGCCATCGACCGCCCCACCCTAGAGAAGCCGCCACCCTCCCGCCCACCCCCCGCGGGATTCGATTCCGCAGCCCCGATGGCAGGAGCCTCACAAAGGACCCTGATACAGATGTACAGCCAGGGGAGAATGGCTGTTAATTAGCACCCTTATCTCAGCCAGGAGAGAGCCAGTTAATTAGCTGGGAGAGAATAATGAGGCCGGTGCTCAGCGGAGGCGCCATGAATCTCGTGTTGGATAGAGGGGGGGATCCAGGGCGGAGGGGCTTTGTCACCATCACCGGGGGGGGGGGCTGGCAGCACCTCCGTTCCTGGCTGGTGGGAGGACCACGTTCCTTCTTCGGAAGAGGCAGCAGGTGAGTCTCGTTTAGGGTCTAACTGATCCCATTTAAGGTTTGGAAAGAGTTCCGTCCACCCCCCCAAGTCAAGAGACATCTAGGATTTTCATTTGCTTCCTGTTTTTGTTGTGTTTTTAAGGGGGAAGTTGCAGCCTCTTTTCCTCGCAGCACACAACATGGCTCGCTTCTTTGAGCCACCTGTAGGAAATTCTGTGTGCTCAGCATTCAGGGCTGGCGGCTGCGTGAGATCTCAGGAAGGCAGGGATGAGGGATGCTCTGGCCTTGAGACGGGGGCAGGGAGGCAGCCAGGCTGGATTTTCTGCAGACTCCAAAAGGGAACTGAAAGAGTCGTGGCTACTGTGATAATGTTGGTGCTGGAGCCATGCAAATAGGGCTGAGTCCAGCTCTGGCTTGCTGTCACTGCCTTGAATGGAAGGAGTGGACAGAACAAGTTGTAATATGGAGGCAAAACTGCCTTATGAGCTGGGGGCGGGGGGGAGTAAAGCCCAGGAAACAGAGAACATCCAAAGATCCCTGCTGGATCCGGCCAATGGCTCATCCAGACAGGCATTCAGTTCTCACAGTGGCCAACCAGGTGCCCCAATCATAGAATCCTAGAGTTGGAAGAGACCACAAGGGCCATCCAGTCCAACCCCCTGCCAAGCAGGAAACACCATCAAAGCATTCCTGACAGGTGGCTGTCAAGCCTCTGCTTAAATACCTCCAAAGAAGGAGACTCCACCACACTCCTTGGCAGCAAATTCCACTGTCAAAAAGCTCTTACTGTCAGGAAGTTCTTCCTAATGTTTAGGTGGAATCTTCTTTCTTGTAGTTTGAATCCATTGCTCCGTGTCCGCTTCTCTGGCGCAGCAGAAAACAACCTTTCTCCCTCCTCTACAGTATATGACATCCTTTTATATATTTGAACATGGCTATCCTATCACCCCTTAACCTTCTCTTCTCCAGGCTAAACATACCCAGCTCCCTAAGCCGTTCCTCATAAGGCATCGTTTCCAGGCCTTTGACCATTTTGGTTGCCCTCCTCTGGACACGTTCCAGCTTGTCAGTATCCTTCTTGAACTGTGGTGCCCAGAACTGGACACAGTATTCCAGGTGAGGTCTGACCAGAGCGGAATACAGTGGTACTATTACTTCCCAATAGGGAACTAGCAAGCAGGATCCGAGCACAAGAGCTCTCTCCCCTCCTGTGGCTTCCAGCAATTGGCCCCACTGGGAATGTCTCCCTGCCTGGAAGCGTGGAGAGCTGCTGCCAGTCAGTGCAGACAGCGCCGAGCAAGATGGATCAATGCTCTGACTCAGGTGAATGCATCATCCTATGTGCAGGAGAACATCTAGGTATGCGCTGCCCTGTATTCATAGAATTGTAGAGTTGGAAGGGACCCCCAAGGGTCCTCTAGTCCACCCCCCTGCAATGCAGGAATCTCAGCTAAAGCATCCCTGACAGATGGCCATCCAACCTCTGCTTAAAAACCTCCAAGGAAGGAGATCCCACCACCTTCCATCACACAGTCAAGCAGCTCTTATTGTCAGAAAGTTCTTCCTGATGTTTAGTCAGAATTGCCTGTCTTGGAACTTGAAGCCATGGGTTCAAGTCCCGCCTTCCAGAGCAGGAGAAAACAAGCTTATTCCCTCTTGCACATGACAGACCTTAAGATATTTGAAGACAGCTTTCATATCCCGTCTCATTCTTCTCTTCTCCAAGCTAAACAGACCCAGCTCCTTCAACCGTTCCTCATCAGGTGTGCTGGTCCTGTGGGTTACCCGAGAGGCGAGGTCCAAGTGCGATCTGTGGTCAGAGGTGCAACGTAAAGGCAGTCCGTAGTCACTGAAGCTGGGTGCAGGGCAGGGAGTCAGGCAAAGTCAGGAACAGGTTTGCAAGCAGGGAACCAGGGCGGGTCAGGAACTCAGGCAGGAAAGCAGGACAGGTCTCAAGCAGGAACTAGCAACCAACAATGTTGCTCCCGCAACTTGTGTCTGGCCGGCTTTTATCTGACCTGAGGCAGAGGGCGGCCCCGATCCTCTGGTGACTTGCCTTTCCTGGCCTGGAGGCGAGCACTCCTCCTGCGGGAACTCAGTTCCCTTCGCCTCTCTGCCCTGAGCCTCTGCAGCTCAGGAGAGGCTGGAGGGTTACCGGACCCAGAGGCAACCTCAGCTTCCCCTGATGGGGCTGGGAGTGGAGCACCTGCAGGCAATGGGTCCTCCATCCCATCAGGAGCCAGAGCAGACTCAGCAGATGCCTGCACCTGAGGATCCAGCACAGGTGAGGACCCTTCAGACTCAAGCCCTGGCCCCGGCTCTGCTGGTTCTGGGGACGGGGAATCCTGTGCAGGCTGGGATCCCTCAGGTTCAGCGTCCGAGTCTGAATCCCAGGCCATCACATCAGGCTTGGTTTCCAAACCCTCTGCCCACAGAATTATGGAATTGTAAAGTTGGAAGAGACCCTAAGGGTCATCTAGTCCAACCCCCTGCGATGCTGGAATCTTCAACTAAGCCATTCATGGCAGAGACAGAATTTTCTGAGCCTCGTGATGTCCAGCTTATCTGTCTGCCCAATTTTTTTGCCTTTCTATCTTGCTCCTTGATCTCAACGACGAGCAAGTTATTTATGCTCAGGAACACTCTTGCTTTTTACGGCGATTCCTGGTTTTCAGGGCAGGACCTTGGAAGCAGAAGAGGGCAGGACACAGGGTTGCCTTCAGACCACGGAGTCCGTCCGTCCGTCCCCCCCAGCCTTGGAGCTCAAGCACGGGTTCTGGCGGCGCTTGACAGACAGCGGCTCCCGCATTGGAAATCGGTGCCGGGTTTTGTTATCGGGGTCAGGCGGGATAAATAGGAAGCTCCAGCAATTGAGGCGATTCGATAAATGCTTTAACCTCTGACCCCGTCCTCCCAGTCCCCCATCGAGCCGCGGAGCCATTTTCAAAAGGCTCCCCGACCGCAGCCCACGCCGTCCGGAGGCTGCCATCAATTAGAGCCCTTTGCCAGAATCTGGATTAATGAACATGCCGCTCGATAAGAAATAAAACCCCAGGCAGAGGTTAATGTTGCGCTAATTAACTGGGAGGGGGAGGCTGGGAACGGGGGGGGGGGGCGAGAGAGAAAAACGGACATGCACACAAGGCAGGAATTGTTTAAAGAAAGAAGCTTTTTGAGAAAGATGCTGGGGGGGGCAGCCTTGCCTTGGCATCCCAGAGAGAATCACGGGATCCTAGGGTCAGGAGGGACCCCAAAGGATCATCTAGCCCAACCCCCTGCAATGCAGGAAGCGCAAGATGGATATATCTCGCAGTCACCAAATGAGTCCAGGCCAGAATGGAGATTTGACCCTGTGGCTGTCCGGACTTCATTCTGCCTCTCTATGCGCTCTTTGTAGGGCTGTCTTGGGAGACAAACCGGAAGCTCCCGTTGGTTCAAAATGTAGTTGCCGAGAGTCTCTGCTGCATGTGTTGGATTATTATTATTATTATTTATTAAATTTGTATACCGCCCATCCGAAGATCACAGGGCAGTTCACAACACTGATCAGGTCATATTGCATTGATCTTATTTATACAGTCATACCTCTGGTTTACAGAGGGACCCAGGTGGCGCTGTGGGTTAAACCACAGAGCCTAGGGCTTGCTGATCAGAAGGTTGGCAGTTTGAATCCCTGCGATGGGGTGAGCTCCCATTGCTCAGTCCCTGATCCTGCCCACCTAGCAGTTCAAAAGCATGTCAAAGTGCAAGTAGATAAATAGGTACCGCTCTGGTGGGAAGGTAAACGGCGTTTCCGTGCGCTGCTCTGGTTCGCCAGAAGCGGCTTAGTCATGCTGGCCACATGACCCGGAAGCTGTACGCTGGCTCCCTCGGCCAATAAAGGGAGATGAGCGCCGCAACCCCAGAGTTGGACACGACTGGACCTAATGGTCAGGGGTCCCTTTACCTTTTTACCTCTGGTTACTTTCACTGCAGGTTGCGTTCGTCACGGGATATGAACGCGCCGAACCCGGAAGTACCTGAACAGGTTACTTCCGGGTTCGGCGCTTCGCGCATGCGCAGAACCGCAAAATGCACAGAAGCACGCGGCGCACATGCGCAGATTCGGCGCTTCAGGTTGCGCTCTTTTCTTGTTGCGAATGGGCCTCCGGAACGGATCCCGTTCGCAGCCAGAGGTACCACTGTACTGGCGACTCAACGCCATTGCAGGTCACATTCATAAATGCAAGTGGACCTTTATATGATACAGTGGTACCTTGGTTCTTGAACTTAATCCGTTCTGGGAGTCTGTTCGACTCCCGAAACCGTTCGAAAACCAAGACGCGGCTTCCGATTGGCTGCAGGAGCTTCCTTCACTCAAGCAGAAACCGCATCGGACATTCGGCTTCCGAAAAACGTTTGCAAACCAGAACACTCACTTCCGGGGTTGCGGCGCTCGGGAGCCGATTTGTTCAAGTACCAATGCTTTTGAGAACCAAGGTACAACTGTACTATCTTTTGTTTTGTGCTTTTACCACCTTTTTACTCTTTTAAGCTTTTTTTTTTTAAAAAAAAAAAAAAAAAGATTGTTGACGCTGATCTTTATTTCTTTAGGTGTGTGTGTGTTATTCCCATTGTAAGGTGGCAGGATAAAAAATGCACATACATTAATAATAGAATCATAGAATTGTAGAGTTGGAAGGGACCCCCAGGGGTCATCCAGCCCAACCCCCTGCAATGCAGGAATCTCAGCTAAAGCAAGCATCCAAGACAGATGGCCACCCAACCTGTGTTTGAAAACCTCCAAGGAAGGAGAGGCCACCACCTCTCGAGGGAATCCATAGAATAATAAATAATAATAATAATAATAATAATAAATTTTATTTATACCCCGCCCTTCCCAGCCGAAACTGGGCTCAGGGCGGCTAACATCAATAAAATTACAATAAAGTTTAAAAGAAAGAAAAAACGTTAATTAAAATACAGATTAAAATACAGTTTAAAATTTAAAATGCCGCTTCATTTATCGCCCATAATCAAAACTATAAGGGGAGGAAACATCAGACTGAGTCCAACCCAAAGGCCAGGCGGAACAGCTCTGTCTTGCAGGCCCTGCGGAAAGATGCCAAATCCCACAGGGCCCTGGTCTCTTGTGACAGACTGTTCCACCAAGTTGGGGCCAGTGCTGAAAAGGCCCTGGCCCTAGTTGAAACCAGTCTAACAACCTTGTGGCTCGGAACCTCCAAAATGTTGTTACTTGTGGACCTTAAGGTCCTCTGCGGGGCATACCAGGAGAGGCGGTCCCGTAGGTACGAGGGTCCTAGGCCGCATAGGGCTTTAGAGGTCAAAACTGAGAATGAGGCGGTAGCTATTCCAATTCACATTGGGGCGCAAAAGGAAGAGTCCAATGTCAAAATACAAAATTTGTGGAAACCGGAAGGAAAACCCCTGAAAGATTTTGACGTGAGACGGCCCTCTCAGGCCCCATCTTGCAAAGCATCCTCGCTCAGCTGGTGTCGTTTGCTGTTGCTGTCCCCCCCCCCCCAGGCCTGCAGTGATTGCAGAGTAGCCATCTGGCGATTTGGGAGGAGTGGGGTTCATGGGGGGAGGAAGGAGACAGACCAAGCTCCCTCTCCCCACTTCCCTGCTCTGAAAGCAAAGAGCAAGGGGGAGGCACTTGGTTCCCGTCGGTTGGGATGGGCCGAAAGTTCCCCTTTCGGCTGGGGAAGAAGCCTGATAATAGAATCACAGAACTGCCAGAGTTGGGACCCCCAAGGGCCATGTAGTCCAACCCAGGAATCTCAGCTAAAGCATCCGTGGCAGATGGCCATCCAACCTCTCCTTTAAAAACCGCAACGACAGCAATATTATTACAGTGGTACCTCGACTTACGAAGATAATGCGTTCTGACGCGATTTTCGTAAGTCGAAAACATTCGTAAGTCGAATCCCCATAGGAATGCATTGAGCGAAAAAAATTCATAAGTCGAAAAAATCCTATTCAAAAATTCGTAAGTCGAAAAAATCATATTAAAGCGGCCGCGACTTCCTTTCGGAAGTCGAAAAATTCGGTTGCGGCAGCCATTTTTTTCTTCCGGAAGTCATTCGTAACTCGAAAAATACGTAAGTCGAGTTGCTCGTAAGTCAAGGTACCACTGTATGTTGATGCACTGACGGTGCATTAGGGGCGGATGTGAATTCCAGCTCCTCCCTTCTCCAGAACCCCGGAGAACGTCCGACTCACCTCTCTTTTGCATGAAGCCAAACAAATCGTCCAAGAACTCCTTGCGTTTGGGGTCGTTGTC
This sequence comes from Darevskia nairensis, assembly GCA_034642065.1. NCBI lineage: Eukaryota > Metazoa > Chordata > Lepidosauria > Squamata > Lacertidae > Darevskia > Darevskia nairensis. Next base: position 47,615 of record JAWWNI010000829.1, on the reverse strand, counting down.
CAGTTCGTACAGCTGCAAATGTGGGGGAAAGGAAGGCAAGAGATTAGGGCAGGGCAGGAAAGGGTTCCCTAGAGGCCAGACCCCCCCCCCAAGAGTCAACAACAACAACAACTATTATTATTTATTATCTCTACCCCACCCATCTGGCTGGGTTTCCCCAGCCACTCTGGGCAGCTTCCAACAAAAGATTAAAAATACATTAAAACATCAGTCATTAAAAACTTCCCTAAACAGGGCTGCCTTCAGATGTCTTCTAAATGTCATATAGTTGTTTATTTCCTTGACATCTGATGGGAGAGCGTTCCACAGGGCGGGCACCACCACCGAGAAGGCCCTATGCCTGGTTCCCTGTAACCTCATCTGAGATTTGAGCTTTAATCTCTGAAGGAATGTTAATAGGTGGTAAAGATCTATTAATGTACAATTTTAAATCTTGAGTTTTAAATTTTAATTTTAAATGTATCAGTTCTATGAGATGGGTTCTAATTCTGTAATATAACTCAATCTCCAATACTATATCTGGTTATGGATTGTCATGATCTGTTCTCTGGTCTTTGACCGTAATAAAGATACAGTATCTGTATCTGTAACCTCATTTCTCGCAGGGAGGGAACCGCCAAAAGGCCCTCGGAGCTGGACCTCAGTGTCCGGGTTGAACGATGAACAAGAACAAGGACAATAACAGCAGGTCTTCAGGGAGTAGATGGGGGGGGGGGAGATTTACACTACCCTGAACCCCATTAGGTCTCCCCCAAAATGTACTGTTGACTCCAGGACTTCATTTCTTTATTTCCCACCCTTTCCTCCAAGGAGGTGCTGTGCATGGTTTTGCTCTCTCCTCGCTGAACCCCCACAACAACCCTGTGAGGTAGGTTAGGTCGAGACGCAGTGACTGGCCCCCAAAGTCACACGCAGTGAGCTTCAGGCTGAGTGGGGATTCGAATCCCGGTCTCCCAGGTCCTACTCTGGCACTCTAACCACTATGCCGCAGCAGCTCTCTTAAGATGAAACTCTGGCCCCCTCTGCCCATCGTGCAAAGTCAAATCCTTGGCTTATTGCCTCGGTTCCCCACCACATCCTCCAAGGAGCCCGAGGCAACCTGCATGGTTTTACCCAACAAAAGCCACAACAACCCCCCTGTAAGGTAGGCCGGGCTGAAAGGCAGGGACTGGCCCCCAAGGTTACACCCAGCGAGATTCACGGCTGAGTGGGGATTTGAACCCTGGTCTCCCAGGCGCTGTTGGTTAAACCACAGAGCCTAGGGCTTGCCGATCAGAAGGTTGGCGGTTCGAATCCCTGTGATGGGGTGAGCTCCCGTTGCTCAGTCCCTGCTCCTGCCAACCTAGCAGTTCAAAAGCACACCAGTGCGAGTAGATAAATAGGTACCGCTCCGGTGGGAAGGTAAACGGCGTTTCCGTGCACTGCTCTGGTTCGCCAGAAGCGGCTTTGTCATGCTGGCCACATGACCTGGAAGCTGTACGCCGGCTCCCTTGGCCAGTAAAGCGAGATGAGCACCGCAACACCAGAGTCGTCCGTGACTGGACCTAATGGTCAGAGGTCCCTTTACCTTTACTCCCAGGTCTGACACTCTAAACCACTGCACAATGCTGGCTCACTTTGCAGATGAACCAATCTTTTAACAAGAGCGCCCCCAGGAGACTCCAGTCGTGGTGTCTCCAGGAGAAGATGCTGCAGGTCCTACTCTGCCCATTTGCAGGTCCTCTCCTTCCTCCGAGGGGGGGGGCATCTGCTCCCCACAAAAACGGGTGGGGGGCAGAATCATAGAATCATAGAGTTGGAAGAGACCACAAGGGCCATCCAGTCCAACTCCCTGCCAAGCAGGAACACCATCAAAGCATTCCTGACAGGTGGCTGTCAAGCCTCTGCTTAAAGACCTCCAAAGAAGAAGACTCCACCACACTCCTTGGCAGCAAATTCCACTGTCGAACAGCTCTTACTGTCAGGAAATTCTTCCTAATGTTTAGGTGGAATCTTCTTTCTTGTAGTTTGAATCCATTGCTCCGTGTCCGCTTCTCTGGAGCAGCAGAAAACAACCTTTCTCCCTCCTCTATATGACATCCTTTTATATATTTGAACATGGCTATCCTATCACCCCTTAACCTTCTCTTCTCCAGGCTAAACATACCCAGCTCCCTAAGCCGTTCCTCATAAGGCATCGTTTCCAGGCCTTTGACCATTTTGGTTGCCCTCCTCTGGACACGTTCCAGCTTGTCAGTATCCTTCTTGAACTGTGGTGCCCAGAACTGGACACAGTATTCCAGGTGAGGTCTGACCAGAGCGGAATACAGTGGTACTATTACTTCCCTTACTTCTAGATGCTATACTCCTATTGATGCAGACAGCTTGTACTTCTGCCACGCTAACCGAGATGTGCCCAAACGGGTACCAAATTCCTCCCACCCAACACCAGAAGGTGGCGAGAGCCAATAGGGTCCCTCTCCTTCCTTGCAACCAGATAAGAGGCAGAGAGCCAAGAGCCGCCCGCAGCCCCCCAAGGGAGCCATCGCCACCCCTCCTGGTCCTCCGCAGCGGCAACCTTTGACCTTTGCGTGGGTGGAAGAAATAAATATTTGATGGTGCTCGGGCGATCGCTGTTGAGCCTTCCTTGACACCTGTAGGGACTGCCTCAATCTCCCTGGCCACCTCCTCCCTTACATCAGGGCAATTAGCAGGATGGGGCAGCCCCCTACTGACCTCTGACCACTATTATCCGGGCTCCAGCAGAGTGAAATTGATGGGGAGGGGAGGGGGCTGCTGCGCTGAGGACCTGTGCCTTCTTCCCGCAATGAAGTCCGGGGACGTTCTGATTTCAGACTAGAGACTCAGTAGCTTTTAAAAAAGGTTTTGCAAATATTCCAGAAACAATAACGCAAACACAGGCATTTTGTATTTTAACATTCTGTTGGAAGCCGCCCAGAGTGGCTGGGGAAACCCAGCCAGATGGGCGGGGTATAAATAATAAATTACTATTATTATTATATTAGCCAAACTGACCACTGCCAGGATAAGGCTTTAAAAGAATTGTTTTCTGCATGTACGGTTTAGTGGTTTCGTAGCCACACACTGAAGCGGCTGCGATGTGTTGTGGCAGTGATCACACCCCCTCTGCAACTGCACCAGGTGAGCCCAGATGTTTAGCAGCTGAAGAAGCCCACATTTCGTTTTTAAACCAAAGCCAAGTTTCTAGTCCTTAAGACTGCAAATCGATTAAGGCTTTGAGGGCACAGAATTTGAGTGGACGCAGAACAGGAGCTCCCTTTTTTTTTCCCTTTTCAAATGAGAAACAGGGTTCTGGTTATATGATTCTCTACACCTCTAAACAGATCTGCCATGTGATTATTGGGTAGGCAAAGTGCACAGATGCCCAGCTCAGCAAACATCCATTTGCCCAACATCCCCACATGGATTTGCACCCTGCCCTTATGTGGAGGGTGGGGCCACACTCCTGGGAGCCTGTCTTGGGGGAGCATCTCTCCGGGTGCCCCCACAAAGCACCAATTGCCTTCTCCCTTGGGATCCACCTCGCACCTCTTTGTGCACCTGTGCACCTCGCCTGCTTCTCCAAGGCCACTTTGCCCAGTCCCCAGTCATAATCCCCAACCCTTTCCCCATCAATTCTGCTCCACATGTCCTCTGGCCAGAAGTTATCGTGTGACACCCGCCCTGTGGAGCGCCCTCCCACCAGATGTCAAAGAGAAAAACAACTACCAGACTTTTAGAAGACATCTGAAAGCTGCCCTGTTTAGGGAAGCTTTTAATGTTTAATAGATTATTGTATTTTAACAATATTGTATTTTATGGGGCGCGGGTGGCGCTGTGGATTAAACCACAGAGCCTAGGGCTTGCCGATCAGAAAGTCGGCGGTTCGAATCCCCTCGACAGGGTGAGCTCCCGTTGCTCAGTCCCTGCTCCTGCCAACCTAGCAGTTCAAAAGCACGTCAAAGTGCAAGTAGATAAATAGGTACCACTGCAGCGGGAAGGTAAACGGCATTTCCATGCGCTGCTCTGGTTTGCCAGAAGCGGCTTAGTCATGCTGGCCACATGAACCGGAAGCTGCACGCCGGCTCCCTCAACCAATAAAGCGAGATGAGCGCGCAACCCCAGAGTCGTCCGCGGCTGGACCTAATGGTCAGGGGTCCCTTTACCTTTACCTTAACATTCTGTTGGAAGCCGCCCAGAGTGGCTGGGAAAACCCAGCCAGATGGGCGGGGTATAAATAAATTATTATTATTATTATTATTATTATTATTATTATTATTATTATTGACCTATGTACACCATTAGCACATGGGCCTGATCCAGGAGGTGATTCTGATGTTCCTAAACAGCAAAGTAAGATACAGTGTCCCAAGGGAGACCTTAGGACTCTTCCCCCAAAGTGAAGGGGAAACCCCTTTGCTCAGCCAAGAATGTCCTGCCTGGCACGGCTCCTCTCCCGGCCCAGACCTTTGAAACTGCCACATTCCAAGGAAAAAGGCCAAGACGGGCAGCCGCTCCGGTAACTGGAGCACAGGCACTAGATTGGGATCTGCGGCAAGGAGGCTGTCACACGGTGGCTTGGCACGCCTCGTGGCGAACGGGCACCATGCCAGCTGGAGAAGGGCCAGCCGCACAGATTGCTGCTTCATGATTAACCCTTGGACTGCCCGGCTGTCTGGAGGCTGAGAGCTTTGCGCTGCAAACCGCCTCGCCCAAGAACCAACAGCAGCTCCCATGGCTTTCCATAATGCTACATATGGCGTCCAGCTCCCCTCTCCGATTCAGTGGCCTCCCCTGGCTTGAGCCTGCTGCTCTGGGTTTCGAGGGACCTCCCTGGGCTAGACAGCATACAGGAGCCAGCCACCTTCTTCTGCCAGTCTAGCTGCTCACACTGGTAGGCAGCCGCAAACTCTCCTGCCCTTCCATTCTCGGCTTCCTCCCAAAGGCCAGCCCCCTCTGTCCTCCCCGACAATGCAGACTGCGACACCGTCAATCCATGGCCGCTCTTCAGATAAGCACTGAGCTGGCAGCTGCTCCAGCCGGCGGGCTCAGAGCCCGCTTGGTAGCAGCTCCGTTGCAAATCTTTCCACTGGCACAGCGGGCGCCCCAGTGCAATTTGTAGCATGACCAGAGAAAATAGGACTAGCATTTTGCAGCAGTTGGCCAGGCATCCAGAAGTGGGCAGGGAGGGTCTTGGCATGTCCTGCGCTACGGCTGCATTCACAGGCAGCAGGCACGAAAGAAAGGGGTTCTGAGATTCCTGGATTGCAGGGGGCTGGACTAGAGGACCTTTGGAGGTCCCTTCCAACTCTATTATTCTAGAGTCAGTTCCAGGAAGGAAAAAGGAAAGAAGAGGTGAGCTTCTGGGTTGCAGACTCAGCAACCCACCCACCCCCAAATGAAGTTCTGGGGAAAATTTGCAAGGCCCGGCAGTAAGAGTCTATCTAGATTGGTATTGTCCACTCTGACTGGCAGCAGCTCTCTAGGATTCCAGCCCTACCTGGAGGTGCAAGGTGGCACACATGGTTCTCCCACTTAATCTCCACAACAATCCTGTGAGGTAGGTTAGGCTGAGAGGCAGGGACTGGCTCCTAAGGTTTCACCCAGTGAGCTTCATGGCCAGGTGGGGATTTGAACCTGGTCCTGGTCCAACACACTAACCACTACACAACACTGCCTGTCAAGGTTCTGCTTTCAGGTTTCCCACAGGCAAAGCAGTTTACGTGAAGATGAAACAAGAAAACAAGAAAAGAAATTACAGCACTTTTAAGACAAGCAAAAAATTTAAAACACTAAAAGCAGATTAAAATTCACAGTAGCTTTCTAAGCACCTGGGCAGGCTCATCTAAACAAGGAAGCTTTTAGCAAGCGCTGAAAAGAGTGCAGTGAAGGTGCCTGCCTGGTGTCAAGTGGCAGGGAGTTCCAAAGGGCAGCCGCTGGCACACTAAACCACTGAGTTCTTATAAATACAGAACGGGTATAACGTGACCCCTATCACGTTATCTATCACGGTATCTGAAGACCCCTATCATGGTATCTGAAGAAGTGTGCATGCACACAAAAGCTCATACCAAGAACAAACTTAGTTGGTCCCTAAGGTGCTACTGGAAGGAATTTTTTATTTTGTTTTGACTACGGCAGACCAACACGGCTACCCACCTGTAACTGTGACCCCTATCGTAATGCACGTTTTGCTGATCAAAGTGGTTGCGTGAGCACATCTTGTAGGTAATCTGGCCCCTATTACCTGTCTTTAGGCACCAGGCAAAAATATTCCTCCAAAGGTCCGTATAGTTAAAGCTATGGTTTTCCCAGTAGTAATGTACGGAAGTGAGAGCTGGACCATAAAGAAGGCTGATCGCCGAAGAATTGATGCTTTTGAATTATGGTGCTGGAGGAGACTCTTGAGAGTCCCATGGACTGCAAGAAGATCAAACCTCTCCATTCTGAAGGAAATCAGCCCGGAGTGCTCACTAGAAGGACAGATCCTGAGGTTAAGGCTCCAGTACTTTGGCCACCTCATGAGAAGAGAAGACTCCCTGGAAAAGACCCTGATGTTGGGAAAGATGGAGGGCACAAGGAGAAGGGGACGGCAGAGGATGAGATGGTTGGACAGTGTTCTTGAAGCCACTAACATGAGTTTGGCCAAACTGCGAGAGGCAGTGAAGGATAGGCGTGGCTGGCAAGCTCTGGTCCATGGGGTCACGAAGAGTCGGACACGAGTGAACGACTGAACAACAAAAACAACCCAGGTCTTTGGCCATTAAAGAACCCACGGCCTGTTAAAGCTTCTTGGAGGCCACTGTTGATAATATGATTATTTTACAATTATGCTCTCTGCTATTATGCTTTTTTATTATTGCTGCTCTGTGATGTGTTTTTAATGTTGGGATCTTTGGATAAAGGGCGGCATTCAAGTCTAAGAAATAATAATAACAAGTCATATACTAATGGCAACACCAGGTGTGGTCGCAGATGGGCAACCAGTTCAGACCTCTGAGCACAGGGGGGATGCGTTGACAAGGCCTTACTCCCGTCAGCAATCGGGCTGCAGCATTCTGCACTGTCAGGTTCCCTTGTCGGTTGCTCAATAGTAAAGACCAAGTCCTTCCTGTCTTTCTACCATTTTATTGTGCAAAGTATATACAGTGCAGAGCTCAATCCAAACATGGCCACCTAGTCACTAGCGGAATCCGGAAGTGCCCCCCTCCTGTTTCGGCGCCAACACCAGAGTCTCGGCACTCTAAATTGCCGCCTTCTCCTTCTACGTAAAGTAGGCGCCGGAAAAGACGTCTCCCTCTCCGAGCGAGTCTGCTGGGTGGTGCCAGGTCTCTCTGCCTCTTCCTGGAGACCTCTCCCCACCTGGCTCCCTTCCGATAACTGCTCCTCCCCCGAGGAGGGGCTGGCAGACTCGCTCTGAGACGAATCCGTCGTCAACACAGGCTGAGGCTCTCTGTACCCACTCAGAGCCGGACTGGCAGGGGTGGGCACATCCCTGACATCCGCCAACTGCAGCATCTGGATCGAGGGCATTGCAGGAGGAACTAGCTATGTCAGCCAGGGTTCTCCGGTCACAGCTATTGAACCTAGAATCATAGAATCCTAGAGTTGGAAGAGACCACAAGGGCCATCCAGTCCAACCCCCTGCCAAGCAGGAAACACCATCAAAGCATTCCTGAAAGGTGGCTGTCAAGCCTCTGCTTAAAGACCTCCAGAGAAAGAGACTCTACCACACTCCTTGGCAGCAAATTCCACTGTCGAACAGCTCTTACTGTCAGGAAGTTATTTCTAATGTTTAGGTGGAATCTTCTTTCTTGTAGCTTGAATCCATTGCTCCGTGTCCGCTTCTCTGGAGCAGCAGAAAACAACCTTTCTCCCTCCTCTATATGACATCCTTTTATATATTTGAACATGGCTATCATATCACCCCTTAACCTTCTCTTCTCCAGGCTAAACATACCCAGCTCCCTAAGCCGTTCCTCATAAGGCATCGTTTCCAGGCCTTTGACCATTTTGGTTGCCCTCCTCTGGACACGTTCCAGCTTGTCAGTATCCTTCTTGAACTGTGGTGCCCAGAACTGGACACAGTATTCCAGGTGAGGTCTGACCAGAGCGGAATACAGTGGTACTATTACTTCCCTTGATCTAGATGCTATACACCTATTGATGCAGCCCAGAATTGCATTGGCTTTTTTAGCTGCTGCATCACACTGCATCACACGCATTTGGTAAAAGACACTTCGAGCCACAGAGGCTACCCGGCCAGCTCCCTCCCTCTTTGGCCTGGAAGGGATCCAACCGCAAGGGAAAGTAGCTTGGTCAGTTCCATGCGATTACATAATCCGGAGTCAACTGTGCAGCAGGAGCCCATCAGACGCTTGCACGATGACACCCCACCCCCACCCCAAAAACACACACAACTGGCTTTGCGGACTCTGCTCCCACAAGAGAAGGCGAGGGGGGCGAGGGGGCGCCGAACTGGCCAGATAAAGCAGAACCTGCAACTTCCCTCTTGGAGTTGCTGATTCCCGGCACCCTGCCCAATATTAGATATGCTGACGGGCCCTTTTGAGGCCCCCACCGCCCCCACCAAACCGCACACACTCGCGGCCACAGAAACCCCTGCAGAGTTTCCTCAGAGGCTGATTAGAGAGAATTTTTAGTCGTTGAATCATCCGCCCGATCACAGGCGTCAATCAACAGGCGGAACCAAAACGATCGACCTTCGAAGGGAGGGCGAGATGGTGTTATTTCATAAATGGAAGTTGCAAGTGTTTGTAAAAGGAGGAGACTGTCTGAAATGCTTTCTAAAAAATAAAAGAATTCCTTCCAGTAGCACCTTAGAGATCAACTAAATTTGTTCTTGGCATGAGCTTTCGTGTGCATGCATGCATGTATCTGAAGAAGTGTGCATGCACACGAAAGCTCATACCAAGAACAAACCTAGTTGGTCTCTAAGGTGCTACTGGAAGGAATTCTTTTATTTTTTATTTTGTTTCGACTATGGCAGACCAACACGGCTACCTGTTGTTGTTGTTCAGTCGTTCAGTCGTGTCTGACTCTTCGTGACCCCAGACCAGAGCACGCCAAGCACGCCTATCCTTCACTGCCTCTCGCAGTTTGGCCAAACTCATGTTAGTAGCTTCCAGAACACTGTCCAACCATCTCATCCTCTATCGTCCCCTTCTCCTTGTGCCCTCCATCTTTCCCAACATCAGGGTCTTTTCTAGGGAGTCTTCTCTTCTCATGAGGTGGCCAAAGTACTGGAGCCTTAACCTCAGGATCTGTCCTTCTAGTGAGCACTCAGGGCTCATTTCCTTCAGAATGGAGAGGTTTGATCTTCTTGCAGTCCATGGGACTCTCAAGAGTCTCCTCCAGCACCATAATTCAAAAGCATCCATTCTTCGGCGATCAGCCTTCTTGATGGTCCAGTTCACGGCAACCTACCTGTAACTAAATTCTCCACTACGGAGTGTCAAAATCTGCTCTGGTCCAGCCAAATGGGCTCCCGGTCAATTTATCAAAATGGGCTTTTGTTTATTCATCTGACCATTCAGCTGGTGGAAGCTTCTGGTCTGGTTTCATAGAATCACAGAACTGGTGAGTTGGAAGGGCACCCAGGGGTCATCCAACCCAACCCCCTGCTGCATCACAGTTGACTCATGTTAAGCTTGTGGTCTGGGTGGCTCTGTGGGTTAAACCACAGAGCCTAGGGCTTGCCGATCAGAAGATTAGAAAGTCGGCGGTTCGAATCCCCACGACGGGGTGAGCTCCCGTTGCTCAGTCCCTGCTCCTGCCAACCTAGCAGTTCGAAAGCACATCAAAGTGCAAGTAGATAAATAGGTACCGCTGCAGCGGGAAGGTAAACGGTGTTTCTGTGTGCTGCTCTGGTTCGCCAGAAGCAGCTTAGTCATGCTGGCTACATGACCCGGAAGCTGTACGCCGGCTCTCGGCCAGTAAAGCGAGATGAGCGCTGCAATCCCAGAGTCGGACACGACTGGACCTAATGGTCAGGGGTCCCTTTACCTTTATAGGTAAATAAGGAAGCAATGTTGCTTCATCTACCATATGGGGGTAATATTGATCTACCTTGCAGGGTTGTTGTAGCACAATAATGGCTATGAAGCACTTCAAAGAGGCTTGAAGTGTGATGCAAAAGGTAACTTAACAATGGGAGCTGAGAATCCTCAAGAAACACTTGGAAGCATTTTTGCAAAGTTGGTTCTAGCGTGTGTGTTCTGTTTTATAGATCCTTGCTGGAAGGAGTCTGTTTCTTGGATGAATGGATCCCCAGCACTGTCAGCGATGGCTCTGCTCTCCAGAAGCACAGTTCACTTCTACGCTATCAAAATCACTTGCAAAAAAGTGTGCAAGTTCCCTCCCTCGGCCAGTAAAGCGAGATGAGCGCCGCAACCACAGAGTCGTCTGCGACTGGGCCTAACCATCAGGGGTCCCTTTACCTTTACCTTTAAGCTTATGGTCTACTAAGACCCCACAAAGGGACCTAGGTAGATTGACTGATTTATTGATTGATTGATTGATTGATTGATTGATTGATTGACGCCTGGGGGACAAAGTCTCAGGGACACATCCGTGGTGCCTTCATCTCAAGATCCTGGGAGAGATCTTGCAGCTTGAAGGAGCCGCACACTCTCTGCAGCATTGCAATGAACAATGAGTAAGAGCCTGCTGGATCAGGCCAAGGGCCTACACTGTCCAGCATCCTGTTCTCACCCAGGGCAACCAGAAGGGGCAAAGTGGCGCGAGGCTGCATATTTTTAAATGCACAGCTATCCCACTGGGGTCTGGATGTGGCAGCCCTGCCAGGCTCCGTGAAAGGCAGGATCCGAGCCATGGCACCTGTGAGGGCTGTTCGGCTGGACCTCCGAGGCAGAGCGAGGCAGAGGCAACTGGATCAGTCTGGATTCCAGAAAGAGGGAGGGCGTGCGAGCGAGCGAAGGGAGAGAGTGGAATCCTGCTCCTCAGCACAAACTTCATTAAACGACCCTGGATACAGATTAACTTCCCCGTTCGGTGTTATTCGGTTATTGCTGCTTTGCATGCAGTTTTATCAGCTGGGAGGGGGCAGAGGAAATGCCCCAGAGAGCAGGGCAAAGAGGTGAAGTCTCAGGGCCCAAAAAGAAGGCGCATGGTTTGCAAGAGATTTGCCTGCGTTGATTTAGAAGTCCAGGTGCACATTGAGGAAGAATTGCTGCAACTGCAATAGGAACGTGGCACGACTCAACAGGGGGGGGGGGGGACAGTGACCAGCATGGTAGCCCATCCACATTGGGGGGGCTGCCATCCATGCCTTAAAATGAGCAGGAAAACTGCACCAGGACAGAGGAATTATTGCAAAGCAGGTTGAAAGGAAAAAACCCTTGAGAGGTCTCCTAGAAACCAACATCAATGGGCCCGTATAGAATTCCTTGAGAACTCCCATTTAAATTGTTGCCACCCGCCCTGGGAGCTGCTAGAGAAAGGCAGACAATTAATTTAATAATAAATATTATATCCCCAATATTGCCGGTTGCGGCTGCCGAGTCTGAAAGTGTGTGGCTTTGTGGGTTCATGACAAGAGGGGAGTTCTGAACCGGGAGCTTCCTAATTCTTAGCTCAGATGTGATGCCGTACTAGGTCACTAAAAGAGAGAGTTAAGGAAAGGGGGGTGCAGGGAAGATTTTTGCTTCTGTTTGTTGGAAATCTTTGCTTCTGTTTCTTTGTTGGTACTTTTACTTTTAAAAGACAACTGAAGGCGGCCCTGTTTAGGGAAGTTTTTAATATTTGATGCTGTGTTGCTTTTAATATTTGGTTGGAAGCCACCCAGAGTGACTGGGGAAACCCAGCCAGATGGGCGGGGTATAAATAATAAATTATTATTATTATTATTATTATTATTATTATTATTATTATTATTAAAGTGTGATAGGAAAGGCAGAGCATTCTCCACAACCCTGAAGATGAGCAACTCGCCTCCTGAAAGTTCTGTCCTGGCAACCAGATAAGATTTTCATCAGATTCTTAAGGAGATCACGGCTACAATGCATGTTTGAAACTGCCAAAATTTCCCACCTCCCTCTTTGGTGCCAAATGCATTCAATTCATTCGGGGTACCATTTGCTGGAGTCATCTCTGCAGCTGTTGTTTTATCCACCTCCTGGCAAATAGAAGGGGAAGAAATGGAGGCAGTGAGAGATTTCACTTTCTTGGGTTCCATGATCACTGCAGATGGTGACAGCAGTCACGAAATTAAAAGACGCCTGCTTCTTGGGAGAAAAGCTATGACAAACCTAGACAGCATCTTAAAAAGCAGAGACATCACCTTGCCGACAAAGGTCCGTATAGTTAAAGCCACAGTTTTCCCAGTAGTGATGTATGGAAGTGAGAGCTGGACCATAAAGAAGGCTGATCGCCGAAGAATGGATGCTTTTGGATTATGGTGCTGGAGGAGACTCTTGAGAGTCCCATGGACTGCAAGAAGATCAAACCTCTCCATTCTGAAGGAAATCAGCCCTGAGTGCTCACTGGAAGGACAGATCCTGAAGCTGAGGCTCCAAGACTTTGGCCACCTCATGAGAAGAGAAGACTCCCTGGAAAAGACCCTGATGTTGGGAAAGACGGAGGGCACAAGGAGAAGGGGACGACAGAGGATGAGATGGTGGGACAGTGTTCTTGAAGCCACCAACATGAGTCTGACCAAACTGCGGGAGGCAGTGAAGGATAGGTATGCCTGGCGTGCTCTGGTCCATGGGGTCACGAAGAGTCGGGCGCGACTAAACGACTAAACAACAACAACAACAATTGCTTGTCTTTCAGGGCCAACAGGGCGATTGTTGTCTAAGCAATGAGCAGACTTTGCCAAACCGGTGCCCCCCAGAAGTTTTGGACTACAGCTCCCATCAGGCCCTGCCAGAGCAGCATCTGGGGGGCTGCATGTTCCCCCATCCCCGATGGTGCTGCAGGGCCATCATGGCAACAACAGCAACAGCCACTAACAAATAAGAAGGGAAGCCCTCCCTCCTGCCAAACGGTGAAGGGTACAAGGTCAGCCTAGCAAAGGAGACTTCAGGGAAAGGGAAATGGCTCCTTATCCTCTCGCCAAGGTCCCTGAAGCCTGAATTGGCTCCGTCCCCTGGGAAGGTTCACTCGGCGCCCTGGAGGTCAGAGGGCAGCACTCATCCCTTGTAGCCAGTCTTGCATCTTCAAGGCAGCACAAGCCGGAAGCTGGGGGGGGCAGAGTGGGGGCCTTGACCCAAGAGAGGACCTATTGATGACATGATAAGCGTGGCCTGCCTCGGCCGTCAAAGGAGAGGGACGGAGCACAGACAAAGCGGCTCAAAGCAATCCAGCAGAGAGGTCGGAGGGAGCACCGAGGCAGCCGCCTAAAAAGACCCGGCGGTATATTCAGACTGGTGGCCCAGAGGGTCAGCTTCACAGGCTGGCCGAGTGGAAGGTGTCCTGGGAAGAAGCGGCCTCAAACCCCCCAATGCCCACAAGTGTAATCGGGACAGCAGCGGCCGACCTTACAGGGCTGTTGTGAGGACAAGCAAGATGAAGCGCTGAAATGCAAACAAGGTAAAGGACCCCTGACCATTAGGTCCAGTCGTGTCCAACTCTGGGGTTGCGGCGCTCATTTCACTTTATTGGCCGAGAGACGGCGTACAGCTTCCGGGTCATGTGGCCAGCACGACTAAGCCGCTTCTGGCGAACCAGAGCAGCACACGGAAACGCCGTTTACCTTCCCGCCAAAGCGGTTCCTATTTATTTACTTGCACTTTGACGTGCTTTCAAATTGCTAGGTTGGCAGGAGCTGGGACCGAGCAACGGGAGCTCATCCCGTCGCAGGGATTCGAACCGCCGACCTTCTGATCGGCAAGCCCTAGGCTCTGTGGTTTAACCCACAGAGCCACCCGCGTCCCTCCTTAGCACCTTAGAGACCAACTAAGTTTGTTCTTGGTATGAGCTTTCGTGTGTATGCACACTAGGGCAGAGTCTCAAACAAAGACATTCTCTCCCAAGCCCACACTCCCAGTATGTCCACACCGCTGTGCCAGCAATGTCTATGCTGGCTTGGTCATGCCCACAGAATGGAAGATGGCAGGATTCCCAGGGATGCGCCCTACAGGGTAGTGGGTTTCTGGCACCAGGCCAGCTGGCAGACCAACTCTGTGTTGCAAATGTGGCATGAAGGCTGGTAACACCAACCCAGCTGTAGGGAATCCTTGCAGATGACCGGCAGTGCCTGGAGACAGACGGTCGGGGTGTGTATTCACAACAGGGACCGGAGGAGGAATGAGAGAAGGAACGCCCTGGTGCATCTGCAGCAGCGCAACTGGATACCTTCATCTGCCCCAGCTGCAACAAAACATGTAAGTACCCTGTTTCCCGCTTTTTTAATACGTAGTCATAAAGTAAGCCATGGCAGGGTTTTTTTTACGTAAGACGTACCCCAAAAGTAAGCCATGGTGCCGCCATTGTTCCCGTCGCCTCCTCAGCCCCTCCTGCATGCGCAGGGAGCCAGCGAACCAGTGAGAGGCACGGGGGGGCGCCTCTTGTGGAGTTCTGCCCCGCCTGCTTAGCGCGCAGGGAGAGGCGCGGGGGGGGGGAGACGCCTCTTCCTGCCCCACCTGTTCCCCGTGCACAGGGAGCCAGCAAACCAGCGAGAGGCACGGGGGGAAATGTGCCTCTTGCGGAGTTCTGCCCCGCCTGCTCAGCGCGCAGGGGGAGGCTGTACCGTACCATACTGATGTAATAAAAATAAGACATCCCCCGAAAATAAGCCACCCTGTGTTTTTCTGAGGAAAAAAAATTATAAGACAGTGTCTTAAAAAGGGGGAAAGACGGTAACAATAAAAAGTATCTCCTGCCTTTGGTCTCTACAGCCACAGCAGGCGCTGTAACTCTCCAACGGTTTGACTTCATTCCTCCATTGCCTCCCGAGGGCTGAGACAGACGGATGTCAACCATGATTGATCCTGGACCTTCAGCTTGCAAGGCAAATGCTCTGTCCCTGAGCTACAACCCTTCTCCACCGTACCCCCAAGCCCAAGGAACTAAATGCCTCCATAGCACCTCACGGGTCCAAAGGCACACCCCAGACAAGGCAGGCAATGGGACAGAGGGCTCTTGAGTTAGTGCCAAGTGGGCAGAGCCTGGCAGAGGCAGCCTGGAGGCAAAGATTATAAGGGCTCAGTCTGCTCTCACCGTGGGCTGAAGCTTGTTGCTCAAGCTGGACCGGCAATGTCTGTCCTGCCTTCTGGCCCTGCTTGCATCAGACTGACCACCGTGCCCCTGGGGTAACCATGGTGCCCACTGGCATATGCAAGCTAGCGTCACCCCCTAATGGAGGAAGGGGGAGCCCCTGGCCCTCCAAGATGGCGGGAGGCTCTTGTCAGCCCCAACCAGCATGGCCAGTAGCCAAGGATGTTGGGAGTTGTAGTTTTGCAACATCTGGGGTGGCCAGAGGTTCCCCGGCTGCGCCCCAAAGACAGGGCAGCGCTCCCAGTTTGCAGCTCCGAAGAGGCCGCCTTGCCGCTAACCGATGCTCCGTTGACTGTGACAAACTGCAGGCTAGGAGATCAATGCTCCCGCCATAAAAGTCAGGGCACATGAAGGAAAAATTAGTGCTAATCGAAGGCACTATAGACACCAATTCCTCCCAGGAAACCGGGGCGAGAATTTAAAGCCAGCTGAAAAGAAACAAAACTCAGCAGTCCAGAATGGATTTCCAAAAGGCACACAAAGGAATCCGGCCTCCACAACAGAGCGGAGGACAAAACAGAATCATTTAAAGAAACAATTGCGCTCTGAGAGGCGGTTAAGGCCGGCGTCGCAACTGGAGGGGGTGTTAGTGATATACAGTAGCCGAGACAGGCGGGCGCAGAGTGATTTAGGCAAAACTCCTCTGGAAGGTTCTCTGGTTTTTAATAGGAAGTCGGAGTAATTAAGCAAGTTTTGTGTCTGCAACAATGGCCAAGGAAAAACCTCCAGCCCTGGGGGTACCTGCATGTTGACGACCCACAGAGATACTCTAGAGCCACAGATGCACACTAGGTTCTTTGTGTTGCTTGGCCAAGCAATCCCCTGCAGCGCCGAAATGATGGGGGCTGCCAGGAGTGAGCCACCTTGCAGATGCAAAGCCTTCTGAGGGGTCCCGACTCCGTGCTCCCACCGCTCCTAAAGGAGCCAAGGCTGGAACGCAGGAGGTCTCCTATCCTGGCCAGTGGTCTGGGCAACCCCCAGGCCCAGAGAGGCCAGCTCCAGGTCATCACTCTTCCTAGCCATATACCGTATTTTTCACTCCATAAGACGCACTTTTTCCCTCCTGAAAAGTAAGGGGAAATGTCTGTGCGTCTTATGGAGCGAGTGTGTGGTCCCTGGAGCTGAACTGCCCAGGGGCAAAAGCAGATCGTGCTTTTTTAAAAAGAGAGAGAGAGAGAGAAGGGGGTGTTGAAAGGAAGCCCACTGAGCAGCTGCTCAGCAAACGATCGGGGGGAGAGATAAGGGAGAGAGATTCCAGCCCCGCCCCCTTGCAGAGGGAGGCTGTTTCCCCAGCGACATGTGACTGGCTGATTAGATTATCTGTCTGGAAACTGTAGAAATGGCTTCCTGAAGCTGCAGAACTGTGAGTTAAACCCCATAAAACAGGGTTTTTTCCCTTTGCAAAGTAAGCTCAACAACTTTGAGCTGATCCTCAAAAAATGGGGCTTTCCTCCTTTGCAAAAGAAGCTGCAGAAATTTGAGCTGATCCTCAAAAAATTGGGGCTTTCCCCCTCTAAAAATGAGGTGCATCCTATGGTCAGGTGCGCCTTATAGAGCGGAAAAATACAGTACTCAAGGGAACAAATGAGAGGGGCCCCCACAAATATCCATTCTCTCCGCAGGACTGGACCCCAGGCTTAGGAAGAAAGAGGGACCCTCAAAGGTAGACCAGACTTTAATAGGTGTGTGAGGGGGGGGGGTTACTTTCCGCTCAAGTGCAACATTTTTATTTTTCCTTCATTTCTATGGTAAATGAGGCAGGTGGTAGTCTTCAAGGGCAGTCTGCAAACAGCACCTTGTAGTAGTCTAGCCCAGCGTTGGCAACCCCCACCTCCAAGCAGCTCACAATAGCTCATGCGATCTTTATATTTGCAGCGTATGAGCTATCGTGAACTGCTTGGAGGTGGGGGCTGCCAGCACTAGGCTTCCAAACTCCTATTACCCGAGTTGAGCTGGGCGACAGAACCTGGCCAACCCCAGTGCGGCAGAACTAGCATGTAGAAGCACATCGAAAATGGCCAGGGCGACTTCCTGGAGTGCCAACTGTGTCCCCTCCTGGGCAGAAGTACCCTGGCCGCCCACTCCAAAGCCCTTGTATGTTTAAGACTGGACTACTACAACGTACTGTGTGTGGGGCTGCCCTTGGCGACTTCCCAGAAAGTGCCGTTTCGTTCATTAAGCGCCTGCAAGGCTGCTAACTGGAACCAGCCGATGGAAGCAACCTTTTTGCTCATTCTAAAGCTGCTCCGCCAGCCACCACTCATTTCCAAGCACCATTCAAAGAACCAGTGCTTACCTTTAAAGCCCAGCAACGCTTGAAGGGATAGAGACATTCTACAACGCAATCCTGCCCCTCTCCCAGGTTCGTCACCTCCTGAAGTTAGGCGCATTAGTTCTACTTCTTATGTATTTTTATGTACTTTTATGTGTTAATGCAGTTTGGGGTTTTATCATTCTCTCTCTCGATAACACACACACAGTGGTACCTTGGTTCTAAAACTTAATCCATTTCGGAAGTCCGTTCCAAAACCAAAGCGTTCCAAAACCAAGGCACGCTTTCCCATAGAAAGTAATGCAAAATGTTTTAATCCGTTCCAGACTTTTAAAAACAACCCCTAAAACAGCAATTCAACATGTATTTTACTACCTAACGAGACCATTGATCCATAAAATGAAAGCAATAAACAATGTACTGCAGTCGCACAATCAGTCAACCAGTAGCTGAACTGGGTTCCACACAGTCACAAAAACAAAACAAGCTGCAAAAACAGACAGACCTCAGCATAACACTCAAAACGGAAGTGTGGCACTCAAAACAGAAGCATAACACGTTCAGCTTCCGAAAAAAGTCGCAAACCAGAACACTTACTTCCAGGTTCGCAGTATTTGGGTTCCAAGTTGTTTGAGTACCAAGGCGTTTGAGAACCAAGATACCATTGTACACACACACACACACACACACACACACACACGGCCAACCAAATGTCTGTGAGAAACCCACAAGCAGGACCCGAACTCAAGACCCTTCCCCCCTCCTGCAATTCTAGCAAATGGTATTCAGAAGCATTGCTGCCTCCGACCATGGAGGCAAGGCAGAGCCACTGAGGCTAGCAGCTACCCATAGCCTTCTGCTCCTTCAGTAATTTGCCTAATCCACTTTTAAAGCCACCCCTGCCTCCTGAGGCAGTGAGTTCCACAGCTCAACTAAGCGCTGCATAAAGAAGGCCTTTCTTTTACACTTCACAGATCTCCCAGCATTCAGCTTACTGGCTGTCCACAAGTTCTAGTGTTATTGAGGCAGAAAAAGTTTCCACTCTCACCACTCCTTGCGTAATTTTCTATCAATGTTCAATTGTTTTCTAAAGAATTTTTTCCTGTGTCGTGAATTATTATTACTGGTATTTTATTCAGTAAGCAGCTCTGAGACCTGCCAGGGGAAAAGCTGGGGTATAAATAAATATAATCATCATCACCATCAACAACAACAAGAAATGGACAGAAGATATGTTTAATCTTGCAACACATGAACAAATCACGTACAAATGTAGACTCACCTTGGGCAAATTTAATGATAGTTGGGAATTATTTTCATAAACTCTGTAGTCAGTTAAGTTTAGGAAAAGAACAGTAACAACCTTAACAAGTTTATAAGGTTCCCCCCCCCTTTTGGCTTTCCCCCCTTTTACACAGGTGCATCTTATCAATTGTTGTTCTTTTCACGTCTTATTCTACCTTGTGGACTTACAATTTTACACTGGGCAGAAAAATTACCTTTTTTATTCTTCAATAATGAATATGAAATATTAATCATAGTAATGATTTTATGCACCTCTATTGCGTCTCTTCCTACTCACCTTTTCTCTAAATGAAAAAGTCCCAAACGCTGCAGGAGTCTCTCCATCATCCCCTTGGACGTTTTGGCTGCCCAATTTCTGGACCTCTGCAATATCCTTTCTTGTGGCAAGGCAACCAGAAACTGCACATGGCTTGCTGGTTTCCCAGGACAGTGGACTAGAAGGGCAAATATCCTGAGCTAGCAGAGCTCTTCCTTCCTTCCTTCCTTCCTTCCTTCCTTCCTTCCTTCCTTCCTTCCTTCCTTATTTCTGGTTTTTATTTATTTTCATGGGACAGTAACTAAATTTTGGGTAAACAACTAATGCCTGACAACAAACCCTAACTATTGGATTCTTTTGCCCCATCTTTTTGTGCCTGCCAGACAGCCGTGTCATGCTTATGACAATATTTTATTTTCTTAAGAAAATAAAAAATAAAAGAATTCCTTCCAGTAGCACCTTAGAGACCAACTAAGTTTGTTCTTGGTCTGAGCTTTCGTGTGCATGCACACTTCTTCAGATACATGCATGCATGCACACACACGAAAGCTCATACCAAGAACAAACTTACAGTAGTTGATCTCCAAGGTGCTACTGGAAGGAATTCTTTTATTTTGCTTTGACTATGGCAGACCAACACGGCTACCTACCTATAACTTATTTTCTTGTTAGTTATGCTGTTTTAACTGTGCATTTCATATTTGACTTCACTTAGCATTTTTTTAAAATGTTTAAGATTTTTTTTTGTTAACTTTGTTTGTGTTAAATATGCATTCTGTAGCTGACCTCCTTTGCAATGTTTTATTTTGAAATCTTTCAGATAATATTTGGTTTTCTGTTATGTTGCTTTGATTGTATACTCTACATTTGACTTTCTTCAAATTGTTTTCTTGATGTTTTTGTGATGTTTTAATATTCTGTAAACTGCTTTGAGGTTTTTCTTAAAAATATAAAGCTGTATAGAAATGAAATAAATAATAATACAGTAATAATAATAATATGCTGCTCTGCGTTCTGGACGATTGTGAGCTGGAGATGCACCTCTCTCTCTCTCTCTCTCTCTCTCTCTCTCTCTCTTTCCCTCTCTCTCAGGCATCTGGCCTCTCTCGTCTCTCCACACCCTGGGGGGCTGCACCACCCCAATTACGGCGCATAAAGGCAGGAATGATCCTCCACTCCAACCGGGCGCAATTACCCTCCTCTCCTGCCTGCCGGTTTTTTTGCAGCCGTGGAACTTGAAGAAGCGAAAACAGGTGTGACCTCAAAGCTTTGGTATCTATTTTTCCACCATTTATTAACCTCTAACCTTTTATCTGGGGGGCGCCTGGAGATGCATAAACATGTTTCATCAAACCCGGGCCAAAGGTCACCTTTTAAGCGGAGACAATTGCAGAGCGGAATGGCAGAGGGTTTGGGGCGTGGAGGATTTCAGGCCTTCATTAAATGCATTGATCAGCAGGCTCCCCAAACCCTTTGATAATGTCATCCCGGCCTTTAATGGGGGAAAGTTAGGGGGTGGCCTCCCTGGGGGGGTGGGGGGGAGGCTTTCTCGCATGTTGCCACAAGCAGATGGGCTGGGGTGGGCTGGATTAACCATTCCACTCCTCAGCAGGGCTGCAGCACCAGATTCGGGTGCCGTTTCAAGGACCAATTTTTCAATCCCATCAGAAGTATCTGCTTTCTTCTTCTCCTTCTTCTCCTTCTTCTCCTTCTTCTGCGATCCCTCGTAACCGAGTAAGATTGTCTTCCATAAAGACGGTTTTAACAATGAGTCCCTAAGTGACTGTGGAGGCCAGTTCTGGATCCACACGTCCTTCCACAGTGGGGACATTGTTTTCTGTGTGGGAGTTGATCCCGGTGAGGGTTTGCCAAGCGTGCCTTCCTCTTAGCACGTTTCTCCCTTGCGTCCTGAGTTCGAGTGTCTTCAGAGCCCATGACACCTTTGGTAAAGACCGTTCTCCAATTGGAGCTCTTGCAGACCAGTGTTTCCCAGTTGTCAGTGTTTATACTACATTTTTTTAGCTTTGCCTTGAGAGAGTCTTTAAACCTCTTTTGTTGACCACCAGCATTATGCTTTCCATTTTTAAGTATGGAATAGAGTAGTTGCTTTGGAAGATGATCATCAGGCATCCGCACAACATCACCAGTCCAACGAAGTTGATGTTGAAGGATCATTGCTTCAACACTGGTGATCTTTGCTTCTTCCAGTACACTGGTATTAGTTCGCCTGTCTTCCCAAGGGATGTGTCGGAGACACCATTGATGGAATATGTTGAGGAGTTGGAGATGGCATTTATAAGTGGTCCATGTTTCACAAGCATACAGTGAGGTTTACTGTATCTGTACTAACCCCTCACCCACTAGAGATGTACTAACCCCTCACCCACTGCATGTGATGCCACAAAGAATCTGAAAATCTGACTGCTTTTTTCTCTTTTAAAATCATTTCCTGGGCTTGGCAGTCGGGAGAAATATTATACAGTCATGCCTCAGGTTACGACCTCTTCAGGTTGCGTGATTTCGGGTTGCGCACCACGCCGAACCCGGAAGTAACGGAATGGGTTACTTCCAGGTTTCGGCGCTCGCGCATGCGCAGATACACTAAATCGCGCTTTGCGCATGCGCAGAAGCTCCAAATTGCGTCACACGCAGACACAGCGGCACGGGTTGCGAATGCTGCAGGTTGCGAGCGCGCCTCCCGCACGGATCACGTTCGCAACCCGAGCGTCCAGTGTACAACACAATCTCATCTCATGATGCTCCTTTAACTTGTGTGATTTCAGTCGTATGGGCTTGAGGGCCAGCTGGTTGAAATCCTGCAATTCAATGCAAGCGAGGCTCTTTCCGCGCAGTGTTTTCCTGGCGCGGAAAGCGCTTTTAAGCTCTCTGCCTTGCCGGCGGAGGCAAGACTGGCTCTGAAAGCCTAGGGATGTTTGTGCAAAATCTCGCAGGAACTCATGGACAGCTCCGCGAAATCTCACGACAGCATCCCAGAAGAGAGCCTTGCTCCCCAAGCAAGGTAGGGAGCTTAAAACTCTTTACACGGCTCTAATATCTCCTCTCAGTCTCCTCTTTCCCAGGCTAAACATTCCCAGCTTTTTCCTCAATCACTCCTTGTACGTCTTGATTTCCACAGGGTCCAGGGTGGATAAAAATCAACGATTTTTTAAAAAAATATATCAAAAAATTCAGATTTTTTTTATTTAAATCGGATTTTTTTTATTTAAATTGGATTTTTAAAATAAAATGCTTTTGGAGGAAAAATCTTTCTAAATATAGTCTTCTATTTAAGTTACATTGTAGTCCAAAGGCTATTCATCAGGAAATAAGGATTTGTTTTAAGTTTATCAAGTGTGCTAAAACTCAGTCTAAGGGTTTTTTTTAAATGTTTAACCACATCAGTTAACAAACATGGATACATATGCTATCATGTTATTGTTTTAGTTAAATAAATTGTTTAAATGGTTATTAAGGAAATGATTATTTTTCTCCTTCCAATAAAGTACAGCAGAAAAGTTGTCCAAATATAAACAGTTAACTTATTAAACCTCACCATAATTTCATAATTATCTGTCTATGTATTTCTAGTAGTATAACCAAATCAGTAATTTTTGATATAACTGTAAAAACTACTCTGGAAATTTATTATTCCAAAAATGAAACCTTCATATGGTTGTAAATATTAAGATTATACCAGCAAGAATGAGTCTTTCTGTAAAAAAAAAAAAAAATTAAATCAAGTCTTACTGACTAGTGATTTAAATCAAGCCTTACTGACTAGTGATTTAAATTGTGATTTAAATCGTGATTTAAATCAATTTGATTTAAATCAAATCCACCCTGACAGGGTCACTTTGCTAAACCTCAGCTGCTAAACAGCAAAATCCTGAGGCTCCGCAGTTAGCTCTTACAAGACCCTGGATCCGAGTTACATTGCCAATATTTATTCATTTCACAGAATCGCAGAGTCGGAAGGGACCCCGAGGGTCATCCAGTCCAACCCCCTGCAATGCAGGAATCTTCCGCTAACCAACCAAAGAGGAAATGATGGAAATTCCAAAACTAAGCACAGAAAACCCTGCAACATATAATTATTCAACCAGGGATTTGCAGCTAGCAGTCCTGAAACAAACCAATTTCCTCGGACATCGGCCCACTTTGATTTCAATGCTGCTTACTCCCGTGTAAGTGTCCCTAGACCTGAGGCCTGCCTTTCTCACTCTGGGTTTCTCGGGAGTTGTCAGGGATGAATGAAGACGTGTCAGAGCGCCTGCCAAGACCGCACAGCAGCTCCTTGTGACGCAACGGAGAGAGGAATGCCCCCGTCCCGGCAGGATTACCAGAGGAATAACGCGGAAGGGAAGTGGGAGCCGACAGAGCTGGAAATTGTCCAGGAGGCGGCAGCGCAAAAGCTGACACAGATTTCGGTCGCGGAAGGTTCAAGGCATGAAGGCCAAGGTCCTTGGACAGACAGGCAAGATTAGACGGGGACTGTTTGCTGTGGAGAGGAGACTGATAAGGCGGGATGTGACCGGGTCTATAAAATAATGAGAAATAGCAGATTGCAGACCTCCTAATCTCCCTCAGGCATGCTGCCAATGAGAATCAAAGGTCTCGGCTTGCAGATGGGTCAACTGTTCTAATCGGGGCACAAGTGGCCTGTGGGACTCCCCGCCACAAGCATGTGGGGCGTAACAAGAGCCCTGCAGGTGGATCAGGCCAAGGCCCGCCTAAGCGCAGCATCCTGATCTCACAGTGGCCAACCAGGTGCCCCCAAGGGAAGTCCGCCAAGCAGGACATGAGCCCAACAGCAGCTCTCCCCTGTTAATAATAATAATAATAATAATAAATTTTTATTTATACCCCGCCCTTCCCAGCCAAGACCGGGCTCAGAGCGTCTCACAACCATAAAAACCACAACAAAACATACAAAACAATCAATTAAAATGCAAGTTAAAATACGATTTAAAATTTAAAATGCAGCCTCATTTTTAAGTAGCCCACCAATCAAACCATAAAGGAATAAAACATCAGGGTTAAACTAAGACCAACCCAAAGGCCAGGCAGAACAGCTCTGTCTTGCAGGCCCTGCAGAAAGATGCCAAATCCCGCAGGGCCCTGGTCTCTTCTGACAGACCGTTCCACCAAGTCGGGGCCAGTACTGAGAAGGCCCTGGCCCTAGTTGCTGCCAGCCTAGCATCCTTATGGCTCGGGACCTCCAAAATGTTATTATTTGAGGACCTTAAGGTCCTACACAGGGCATACCAGGAGAGGCGGTCCCTTAGGTACGAGGGTCCTAGGCCACATAGGGCTTTAAAGGTCAAAACCAGCACCGTTGCGATTTGGACATCTGGAAGGAATGCTTTGATGGTGTTTCCTGCTTGGCAGGGGGTTGGACTGGATGGCCCTTGTGGTCTCTTCCAACTCTATGATTCTAAGGCTCTTCTGAGATACTCCAAAGTCCCTCAAAGAGACCGCTTTAACTGATATTCCCCACCAAAGAAATTCTGTGATATGCAGAATCTCCAACCTTAGCTCCTCTCCCGGGACTAGAATTCCCAGAATCCCCTGGGAAGAGGGAACGGTCAAGCTAGTTTTAGGATCCGTAGTGCGGACATGTCGACAGGGATAAAAACCCCACCTCTTCTCTTCCCAGCCACGCTTAAAAGCAAAGGGACAATGTGATCTCACAAGAGTCCCCGCCCCCCCAGCCTCTAATCCACAGGCATGAAAACAAATACAGGTCTGGAATTAATTCTGGGGCTCTTACCCAGTGCCTCTTTCTAAAAAACAATGTTTAGGGGTACTCTCATTTTCCTACTCATATTGAAATACTGCCTCTCAATGAGGCCAAACTTAGATTCACAAAATGTTTAAGGGTACGGATACCCCTGCGTCCTCCCTGAAAAAAGCACTGACTGCTCTTACCCCAGATTAATTATTTGCATTAAACATTTACTGTCTATATCATAAAGAGACCCTGAGTATGTTGTTTGTGGTCCACTGGATATGTTAATGTTCCAGCTAACTTGAACATTAACTGGATCCTTAATCACCGGAGGCCCATGAAATAGTCATAACTTTTGGGGGAATCATGGAATCCCAGCATTGCAGAATTGGAAGGGGCCCCAGGGGTCATCTAGTCCAGTGTTCCCCAACCTTGGGCCTCCAGCTGTTTTCGGACTACAATTCCCATCATCCCTGACCACTGGTCTTGCTAGCGAGGGATGATGGGAGTTGTAGTCCAAAAACAGCTGGAGGTCCAAGGTTGGGGAACACTGATCTAGTCCAACCCCCTGCAATGCAGGAATCTCAGCTCAAGACTCCCTGACAGATGGCCAACCTACCTTGGGGAGAAAAAGCCCTGTATAGAAGGGATCTACCCAGGGGAGACTTTCGCAGGCAAGAGGAAGCCATGTTTCATTGGCTCCCATTCTTTCCTGCGTTAGTAGCTCACAAGTCAAAAGTAATCGATGAATTAGCAATTGGGTGGGGGGACAATGAAGGAATCACTCAAACAGCAAAGAGCAACTCAGCTGCAAGTTGGGATTTTGCAAATCAAAAGCATTTGCCGTTCTGAGGATCCAGCGCCTTAGATTTCGGTCCCCCTTCCTCCGCAACAAATATCCAGAACTTTGCACTTTGCTCAGATGGAATGCCCCCCCCCGTCACACACAGAGAGACCAATTGTGCAATCCCACCGTTAGCTTTCCTTGATAGCAACCTCCGAGCCAAAAAGCCCCCTTTTTTAATCATGTTTGTATTGATATAATTAGTAACTCATTTAACACCATCGATAGAGCTATATTCCTCTATAAACAGAAGAATTAAACTGTCAAGCCTTGGAATCGATACGCCGGCTGAGAAGAGCGTCTTGGCTGCCCTCCCTCCCCAAACCAGAGGGCACGGGCGGGTTGGGGGGGGGGATGGAGAGTGGTGGGGGTTTGTGCACCAACACACCACTCTTTCCTGCATCTTCGCAAACGAATAGCAGCTGAGGGAGGGGGCAACATTTATAGACAGGCGAAACCACACAAGAGAAAGGGTTATGCACCTCCTCTCCAGCTCCCTGATCTGATTTACACCCCCCCACACACACCCCCAAAGAAAAGGGACGCAGGTGGCGCTGTGGTCTAAACCACTGAGCCTAGGGCTTGCTGATCAGAAGGTCGGCGGTTCGAATCCCTGCGATGGGGTGAGCTCCCGTTGCTCGGTCCCTGCTCCTGCCCACCTAGCAGTTCGAAAGCACGTCAAAGTGCAAGTAGATAAATAGGTACCGCTCCGGCGGGAAGGTAAAGGCCAATAAAGCGAGATGAGCGCTGCAACCCCAGAGTCGGTCACGACTGGGCCTAATGGTCAGGGGTCCCTTTACCTTACACACCCAAAGAGATGCTATGAACTAAACTAGAAAAAGGCCACAGATTTTCCACTGTCTCCTTGACTTTGGCCTCAGAAGCACAAATTATTCTCCCCTCCACAACACAACTTCAAAATAAATGGTTTGACATTAGGGCGATGGAATCATAGAACTGCCGAGTCGGAAGGGGTCCCCAAAGGTCCTCTAGTCCAACCCCCTGCAATGCAGGAAGCACAGCGGAAGCATCCCTGACCGGTGGCCACTCAACCTCCGCTTCAAAATCTCCCGACAAAGGAGAGCCCTCCACCTTCCGAGGGAGTCCTCCGTTCCACTGTCGAAGCATCAGAGATCTCTTCCTAAGGTTTAGTCAAAATCTCCTTTCTTGCCATTTGAATCCATTGGTTCGGGATCCTGCCCTCTGGAGCTGCAGAAAACAAGCCTGGGCTTGAGATAGCCATGAGAAAGCGCTTCATATATTTGAAGACCATCCTCCTGTCACCCCTGAGACTGGTGTAAGCAGAACTATAAAGTGTTCCAAGTCTCCAAAACATTGTAAATTCAGCACCTGATCCATATTAATTCCCGATTCGTTCTTCTAAAATGCACCAAACATGGAGAAGCTACCATCTACTTAGCACCATTATTATTATTATTATTATTATTATTATTATTATTATTATTATTATTAAAAAGGTTAACAATATTTTAAAGGATCCATCTCATCCAGGATATAGTCTCTTTGCACCACTGCCTTCGGGTAGAAGATATAGAACAATTAGATCAAGAACAAATAGATTGAAGAACAGTTTCTACCCAAGAGCTATAACCATCTTAAATGCTGTAACCAGATAATATGACCTTGGAGAGCTGTGATGGGTGTGTGTATGTGTGGCTTTTTTTGGTGTGTGTGTGTTTTGTGCTGTTTTTTGTTTTGTTTTTCTTTCTGTTTTTTACGGGACGGCATGCAATTTCGTTGCACTTGTATAGCGTTGTGCTTGTACTTGTGCAATGACAATAAATTATCCTATCTATTATTATTATTATTATTATTATTATTATTATTATTATTATTAGGCAGCATGTGAAGAGGAGTTCTGTGTTATCTGAAACCTTGCTCCCAGTGGCAAAGAGTCCTCCTCTGCCTCGCTCAGGGCTACTTGTGCTTTTCTCTCCTGACTTGCCCCTCTTGTAGGCCAACAAACACCCCGCCCCACTTATTGTCATGGAGATGTTATTCGGTCAGGTCTGCGTCTAACTGGGGCTTAGCCTGGGGGAGGGGGGGCAAAGGTCACCCCGTTGGCGGTGTTTGTTAAAGGCCCGGTATGAAGACTCGTTCGGCAGCTTTCTCTCTTCCAATTACTTCTCAGAGAAAAATAATATTGACTCTGGCTCACTTGATGGGCTAGAAAAGCAAATGGGTCGAGAGCCCCTTCCCATCACATCTCCTGCCCCACAAGACTCTGCAGCCCCCTGTCTGCACTATCGAGCCAAACTTGACCACTGCTAGCCCACATAAAAACCCCCTGCTTTTTTCCATTTCCTGGAAAAGTTGGCCAGCCCAATCGCCTTCTAAATCCGGCCCGTGGATTTTTGCAAGAGTAGAATGTGTGCTTTTATTTAAAATGCATCTCTGGGTTATTTGTGGGGCATAGGAATTCGTTCATTTCTGAAAAGTTTCTGGGAAATGATATATAATGAGATGAAAAAAATGTTAAAATATACAGTACATTCATAAAGAAGCCAGAAGCCTACATTCTGCATGGACTGGTTGCAAGGCAACATGTGCAAATGGCTTGAGATACCTATGAGGTCCATAAATTACCATAGAGAATATATTCTACACAAAAAACAGCGAAAATCTGTTGTTGTCAAAGGAGAGCTGGACATATAAAGGGACCCATTACCTTCAGGATCTTAGGGCTTCATCAAACCTAAATCTGGTCCTGGTGGGGGCGCTCCCAAGAAGGCAGCAGACCTGGCTGCCAAGCAATGCATTCCTTGCAAGCCAGATCTGCTGCCCTCGCGGATCTTGCCACCTGAGGCGGCCGTCCCATCTTGCCTCATGGGTGGTCCGGTGCTGAGCTTTGCTCCCTGAAACGCCATCTGTGTAGGATAGACCTGCAAACTCCTTCCCCCTGACCCCACGGCATCACTCAGCAGCTCCCTCCTCCCTCCCTGTGCTTGTGGAGGAACCCTACAAACAACCACACACACACACACACACACACACACACACACACACACTCCTGCTTTCATGCCCAGCTAGCGAGGATGCAGCCCCCACCACCTGACCTTTGCTGGGGGGGGGGGCCTCTGGTCTCAAAGCCGAGTGCCAAAATCCAAACCTCCCCCAATTACCATTTAATGGCCCAAGGGCCAGATGGAGCCGTTAATAAGTTAATGTTTATGAAACAGCTTGATTTTTATTAACACTAGTGGAATTGAAGTTTGCAAAGAGGTGGGGAGAGCTCAGCTCTTTGGGGCGGGGGGGGGCCTGCCTGGCTCACCCAGGGTGTCGGTGGAGGGGCACAACGCACAACACCCATGCAAACACATTTTCCTAGCCTGGCCATGAAAAAGAGCGGCTGACCACAGAGGTGCATTTCCAGGTTCACTCAGGGTCCTGGGGTGCATGTCTAGGATCATGCAGTGCAAGCCTCTGCGGAGATGGCAAAATGTTCTGTTTGGGATTTCTTGCAACGCTGGTGGCGTTTGAAATTAGCCAGGCGCCAGGCGCATTTTGCACCTGGCTATCGGCCACTTGCAACCAAGTGAAGATGGCAGGGCGCCAGGATGGCACCTGATGTCTCCACCATCTGAAGATCATTGAAATCAGACGCTAATACCATGCTCCAGGGGTGAAGTCAAACAAACGTAAATATAAGCACTGGTATGCTTTCGAACGAGGGACCCAGGTGGCGCTGTGGGTTAAACCACTGAGCCTAGGGCTTGCTGATCAGAAGGTCAGCAGTTCGAATCCCTGCGACGGGGTGAGCTCCCGTTGCTCGGTCCCTGCTCCTGCCCACCTAGCCGTTCGAAAGCACGTCAAAGTGCAAGTAGATCAATAGGTACCGCTCTGGCGGGAAGGTAAACGGCGTTTCCGTGCGCTGCTCTGGTTCACCAGAAGCGGCTTAATCATGCTGGCCACATGACCCGGAACCTGTACGCCGGCTCCCTCGGCCAATAAAGCGAGATGAGCGCCGCAACCCCAGAGTCGGACACGACTGGACCTAATGGTCGGGGGTCCCTTTACCTTTACGCTTTCGAACTGCAAGTTGGCAGGAGCTGGAACAGAGCAATGGTAGCTCACCCTGTTGCAGAGTTTCGAACCGCCGACCTTCTGATCAGCAAGCCCAAGAGGCTCAGGGGTTTAGACCACAGCGCCACCCGCTCCTCTCAAAGTCAAACAACTACGCTAGCAGCACCAAAGTGACCTCTCAGAGGCACAAGCCCTGGAGGTCCTGGGCTGCCCAGGCGACAAGACCCCCCCCCCTCTCAGCCTCGCTGATGGGTTGAAAGTAAAGCAGAGCAATACTTTTGGCACCAGCTTGTCTGAAGAGTTGCCGGAAAGAGGCGTGCAAGACGCCATCCAAGCATCTTAGGGAGCCCACTGTGCATTTGTGGGGGGTTTCTTCCTTAGCCTTGTCTTCTCCCAAAGAGATCCTACAAGGTAGCAGAGGTTTAGGATCAGAGTCCTCCTTCTCCGAGATGGGATCCCTTCCCAGACAGACGAGCCCCACACAGCAGAAACCTCCGTCTTAACCATGGGTAGGCAAACTAAGACCCGGGGGCCGGATCTGGCCCTATCGCCTTCTCAATCCGGGAGTCTGGGAGTCAGCGTGTTTTTACATGAGTAGAATGTGTCCTTTTATTTAAAATGCATCTCTGGGTTATTTGTGGGGCATAGGAATTCGTTCATTATTATTTTTTTCCAAAATATAGTCCGGCCCACCACATGGTCTGAGGGACAGTGGAATGGCCCTCTGCTGAAAAAGTTTGCTGACCCCTGGTCTTGACCCTTGAACCCACTCTTGGTTTCGTCAGCTCAATCCACTAGAGCCTGTCTTTGCATGCAGGGGAAGTCCCTAACAACCCGGGGGTTTCAGGCCCATCGGCTCCCCTCACCTGCTATAACCGGCCAGTCAAAGTATTCCTGCATATATATAAAAAGGTAAAGGAACCCCTGACCATTAGGTCCAGTCGTGACCGACTCTGGGCTTGCGGCGCTCATCTCGCTTTATTGGCCGAGGGAGCTGGCGTACAGCTTCCAGGTCATGTGGCCAGCATGACAAAGCCACTTCTGGCGAACCAGAGCAGCGCATGGAAATGCCGTTTACCTTCCCGCCGGAGTGATACCTATTTATCTACTTCAGCGTTTCCCAACCGGTGTGCCACGGCACACTGGTGTGCCGCGAGACACCGGCTGATGTGCCGCGGAAAAAGGGACCTGCAGCCCAGGGCTGCACAGGACCGTGGCGGCGGCACTGCTGGAGCCCAGCAGCGAAGCGGAAGCCAGGGCGGCGCTGCTCCCTTGGCTGCTGCAGCAGCAGCAGCAACAGAAGCCTCGCGGGAGAATCCCGACCTGGTGCCCCAGCTGATGGGCGGGAGAAAGGACGCCGCGCTACAGCTGATCCCAGAGGTAACTCTGGGTCAGGAGACCCGGCGCAGCCGGGTGGGGGAGGAGCGGTGTGCCGCGAGATTTTTTTAATGAAACAAGTGTGCCGTTGCCTAGATTAGGTTGGGAAACACTGATCTACTTGCACTTTGACGTGCTTTTGAACTGCTAGGTGGGCAGGAGCAGGGACTGAGCAACGGGAGCTCACCCCATCGCAGGGATTCGAACTGCCGACATTCTGAACAGCAAGCCCTAGGCTCTGTGGTTTAACCCACAGCGCCACCTGGGTCCCTCATATATATAAATGGAATTAAAAGGCTGAAATAAAAATAATGGCAGCCGCTGCAAAGCATATTGCAAACCTTATAGTGAGGTGCCACAGGGTTCTGCCCTGGGCCCGTTGTTGTTCAACTTCTCTATAAATGACTTGGATAAAGGAATTGAGGAGATGCTCATCAAACTCACAGGTGACACCAAGCTGGGAGGGGTAGCTCAGGCCACAGAAGACAGAATCGTAATTCAAAACGACCTTAACTGATTGGAGAACGGGGCACAAGCAAACAAAATGAATTTCGATAAGGACAAATGTAAGTTTCTGCACTTAGGCAGGAAGAACCAGATGCACAAATATAGGATGGGGGACACCTGGCTTACTAGCAGTACATGCGAAAAGGATCTAGGGGTCTTGGTGGATCACAAGCATAACATGAGTCAACAGTGTGATGCAGCGGGGGGGGGGGGAGCTAACGCTATTCTAGGCTGCATCACCAGACGTCTAGTGTCCAGGTCAAGGGAAGTAATAGTACCACTCTCTTCTGCCTTGGTCAGACCACACCTGGAGTCCTGTGTCCAATCCTGGGCACCACAATTTAAGAAGGATGTTGGGAAGCTAGAACGTGTCCAGAAGAGGGCAACCAAGATGATCCAGGGTCTGGAAACCAAGCCTTATGAGGAATTGTTGAAGGAGCTGGGTATGCTTAGTCTGGGGAAGAGGAGGATGAGAGGAGATATCTTCAAATATCTTAAGGCAGGGGTAGGCAACCTAAGGCTCGTGGGCCAGATGCGGCCCATAGGCCTTCTACATTGGCTCCCAGTACGTTTCCGAGCACAATTCAAAGTGTTGGTGCTGACCTTTAAAGCCCTAAACGGCCTCGGTCCTGTATACCTGAAGGAGCGTCTCCACCCCCATCGTTCAGCCCGGACACTGAGATCCAGCGCCGAGGGCCTTCTGGCGGTTCCCTCATTGCGAGAAGTGAGGTTACAGGGAACCAGACAGAGGGCCTTCTCGGTAGTGGCACCTGCCCTGTGGAACGCCCTCCCATCAGAAGTCAAAGCAATCAACAACTACATAACATTTAGGAAATACCTGAAGGCAGCCCTGTTTAGGGAAGTTTTTAATCTGTAACATGTTAATGTATTGTTTTTTGTTTTTTGTTTTTTTGTTTTTTGTTTTATATTTGCTGGAAGCTGCCCAGAGTGGCTGGGGAGACCCAGCCAGATGGGCGGGGTACACATAATATATTATTATTATTATTATTATTATTATTATTATTATTATTATTATTATTATTATTATTATTATTATTATTCTCAATCTGGCTCACGGACGGTCTGGGAATCGGCGTGTTTTTACATGAGTAGAATGTGTGCTTTTCTTTAAAACGCATCTCTGGGTTATTTGTGGGGCATAGGAATCCGTTCATTATTTTTTTTCAAAATATAGTCCGGCCCACCACATGGTCTTAGGGACGGTGGAGCGGCCCATGGCTGGAAAAGGTTGCTGACCCCTGTCTTAAGGGCTGTCACATGGAAGAGGGAGCATGCTTGTTTGCTCCTGCTCTGGAGGGTAGGACTCGAACCCATGGCTTCAAGTTACCAGAAAGGGGATTCCAACTCAACATCAGGAAGAACTTTCTGACAGTCAGAGCTGTTCGGCAGGGGAACAGACTCCCGCGAGAGGTGGTGGACTCTCCTTCCTTGGGAGATTTTAAAGCAGAGATTCTGTTCACCTTCCCTAGACATGGCTGGCCCCATCCAAAAACCCCACACACTTTCCCAGCATTCCCCTGCTTGACTGTGTGAACGCGCTGAAACATCAACTACTGGCAAGGCCAAATAGAGAAGGGAAAGACTGAAGGCTGCGAATTCCTTCCCTTTGGGGAGACCTTTATCCTGCAAATGCACCTCACACACACACACGCCCCACCAATTCTCGCCCCACCGCCATTCCCTCCCAGCCCTCCTTGCATTTTCCCAAACTGAAGGTGACCTCTCCCCCTCCGTGCCCCCCCTCCGGCATCCAAACAGAACCTTTAATCTGCGATTAATATTTAACATCATTTTATAGGGCAGCCCGTTTAATAAGCACTGATAATGCAGTCCATCAGGCGGGTCATTAAACCTTGTGGGGGGGGGGCGCTCCACTTGCAAACATTAACCCAGCTTTGGGAAAGGATGGGGGGGTGGAAGTCTGACCTTGGAATCAACCTCCTCCCTCGAGCTCCCTTTGCCCCCATCAATCTGGGGGGTGGGGGAACAGGGGGAGCGATCAACAAGATCAAGCCCAGGTCTGCAGAGATTTACTTGGTGGATCAGGACCCTTTGGGGAAACTCAGAGCAAGGATTTCAAAGGAGTGTTTGCTGGGATCCTGGAGACCTTTGGGCAAAACCAGGTGCTGCTTAACATGCATCAATGTCTCTTTCTCTTGTGGGTGCATTAATTTTAATTTTTTTAAGTGG
Organism: Darevskia nairensis; assembly: GCA_034642065.1. Lineage (NCBI taxonomy): Eukaryota > Metazoa > Chordata > Lepidosauria > Squamata > Lacertidae > Darevskia > Darevskia nairensis. Next base: position 13,810 of record JAWWNI010000829.1, on the reverse strand, counting down.
CCACAGGGCAGGCCTGATCCGGCTAGAGCCATGGTGCAGAGGGAGGAGGGTGCTGAAAATCTCCCTCTCCCAAACTGGCACAGGGAGGCAGAGAGCTGGCACTGTCCTGCAGAGATATTTCCCGAGAGCCTCTTTTATCTACCTACTTTAAGCATATTCTACCTCTCCTCTGGGGGACGCGGGTGGCGCTGTGGGTTAAACCCCAGAGCCTAGGGCTTGCCAATCAGAAGGTCAGCGGTTCGAATCCCCGCGACGGGGTGAGCTCCCGTTGCTCGGTCCCTGCTCCTGCCAACCTAGCAGTTTGAAAGCATGTCAAGTGCAAGTAGATAAATAGGTACCACTCCGGTGGGAAGGTAAACGGCGTTTCCGTGCGCTGCTCTGGTTCGCCAGATGCAGCTTAGTCCTGATGGCCACATGATCCGGAAGCTGTACGCCGGCTCCCCTGGCCAATAAAGTGAGATGAGCACCGCAACCCCAGAGTCATCCGCGACTGAATTGTCAGGGGTACCTTTACCTTTACCTTTTAGGTTGGTGGCCACCACTGCCTCCTGTGGCAGGGAGTTCCACTGTTTAACCATGTGCTACATGAAGGATTCAGATTCCCTGGGTGTCCCCACTGAGTTCTAGCGTTATGAGAGATGGAGGAAAAACTCCCCCCCCCCCATCCAGGCCACGAATCTTTCTTTAAGTTTCTGCCGTCCCGCCGCTCACTTGCCTTTTCTCTAAACTACAGCCTCGTTTTCCCTCGCTTGGCCCTTTGCTCAAACTCGCCATCCAAGGAGAAATCCCTTGCAAAGGGAGTCTACTCTGGGCTGCCGTCTCCCTCCGCCCTTCCGCAAAAGACAAGAGCCCGGCTCCTGCTATTAGCTCAGCCCAGAGTCCACAGGAAGTCAATGAAGGGATTTGTCCAAGTTAACCTCCTTGACCTGCTCTCGCTCCTCCCTGCCCAGCCTGGCCTGGCCTGGCCTCCCCGCTGTGGGTTTCCGTCGGGGCTTTTTTCCTTTCTTTCTTTCTTTCTTTCTTTCTTTCTTTTTTAAAAAAAGACATTTTCTTGTGGCTGCAAAGGGATAGATCAGGCGTCGGCAAGGTTATCCGTCCATGGGCCGGATCAAGCCCATGGAGGGCATCCATGGGCCGGACATGCGCAGCGCGATGCCGGAAATCGCGTCTGTGCATGTCCGTGGCACCGGAAATCACTTTTGCCCAGATGCTGAAAATCACACCTGCGCAGAAGCGATTTTCAGCGTCTGGACATGTGCAGACGTGATTTTCAGTATCTGCGCATGCGCAGATGCAATTTCCGGTGCTGCTCGGTGAGTCCCCGCGCCGCGCCGGTTTAGCGCAGCGTGCAGGGGACTCGCCGAGCGGGCGAGGCGGCTCGTGGGCCGGTAAAACGGCCTCCGTGGGCCGGATGCGGCCCATGGGCTGGAGGTTGCCGATGCCTGGGGTAGATAAAACCCTGTCATTACGGAACACAAATGTTCGATGGAAAAGCTTAACGAACGCAGAGACAGAAACCTCCACTGTGTATCATTGCATGATTGGAGAAAGTACTTCCCCCACCCAGAAAAAGTGTCAAAGACACTTTATGATGTGCACATACACTCTTTCCGCCTCTGGTTTAGTAGGTTTTGCAGGTTTCGGATGCAGTTGGAAACTGGGATAGAAAAGCTAGGAGCCAAATGGCTTCTGGGACCTGGGTTGTGGGCACCAAAACAGAATGTCTAGTTGCCATTTGGGGGGGGGGGTGTTCGGCATCACTTTTTATTTATTATTTTTAAAAGGCATGAATTAATATGCAATTCACGTGACACTTTGTTAATATCACATTTTTAGCAGAAATTGTTAATACATGCTTAATTTGGTGTTTACAATAAAAATTATTGGTACCATACTTCAGTTTTCAAAACACTCAACTCTTTATTGTTAAAGTCCTGAACATATTGTCTATCCTTACCTCCAAGGCTTCAAAGTACATACATTTCAGTAATCCTTGAGGGTCAACCAGGTGCCAAAAAAAAGCACTCAGACTTTTTAAGTGCTCACAAATGGGGAATCTTTAGGCGCAAAATGCGCCTTGCACCCTGCTAATTTCGAACCCTGTTCGGAAGCAATGCAAAAACCTGCCAATGCTACTAGACTGGAGGTGGAAGACGGGGAGGTGAAAGGGGTGCGGGACATGGGAGATCCGGGTTGTTGGACCTCCAGATCTGATCTGAAATTTCCAGGAGATAGATAGATAGATAGATAGATAGATAGATAGATAGATAGATAGATAGATATAGATATTCTTAAGAAGACTTTGCATGCAGTTTGCAAACTTCAGCCTGGCAGAAGCTGGCTGCAAATTATAGCAAATTAAAGCCAATCCAATCCCTGTGTGTTTACCCCCCAGATAGATAGATAGATAGATAGATAGATAGATAGATAGATAGATAGATAGATAGATAGATATAGTCCGGCCCACCACATGGTCTGAGGCAGGGGTCAGCAACCTGTTTCAGCAGTGGGCCAGTCCACCCTCCCTCAGACCATGCGGGGGGCCGGACTATATTTTGAAACAAAATATGAACGAATTCCTATGCCCCACAAATAACCCAGAGATGCATTTTAAATAAAAGGACACATTCTACTCATGTAAAAACACGCTGATTCCCGGACCGTCTGTGGGCCGGATTGAGATGGCAATTGGGCCGCATCTGGCCCACGGGCCTTAGGTTGCCTACCCCTGGTCTGAGGGATGGTGGACCAGCCCACGGCTGAAAAAGGTTGCTGCGAGGTGGGAAAACTTTGCAAGTTCAAAGTGCTGCAGACAAAAATGGCATGAACACAAACATACATCTGGGCACCTCCCCGGGATATTCTGCATCCTTTGTGACCCCCAGTAAGAGCAATCTCCTCTCTGGCTCTCTCGCTCTCTGACCCCCAGCCTTCTTGATCCTTACTGAACCGAAACAAAACCTGACCGTGCTTCCTAAATTCCCGTCTCATGTAACCACGGATGGATATGCCACTGTCTCATTGGCCCAAATTTTGATACTCTTCCTCCCATCAGCATCTCTGGGTCACGGGGCTGCGCCTCCCTCCCCCACCCCAATGAATCAGCCTGGAGAGCCAACCCCCCATATTGCAAAGGAAAATCGCCCCATGCAACAAACAGCTGGGTGTTGCCAACAGGAAATGAGAGTGTGGACATGAATTATAGCCTAGAGGTTTGGGGGGTGGGGAGCCAACAATGCAAAGAACAGGGGAAGCGAGGCAAAGCTGAGTCCTTGCATAAACACAAGCAAGGGAGATTCGAGGTGGTTTTCCTAACTGACTCCAAATGTAGCCCCAAGTCATCAATACCCGGGGCAAAAATGCTTCTGTCTGGGTTGATTCCATCCTAGTTTGAACAGGTTACACCTGCAACAAACATGTTTTCAGCGGCGAAGTTCAGTGTTGCCGGTTGGCCGTAGGGAGTGGTTGACCCTAGCTAGCTGAGAGCCAGTGTGGTGTCGTGGTTAAGAACGGTAGACTCGTAATCTGGTGAACCGGGTTCGCTTCCCCGCTCCTCCACATGCAGCTGCTGGGAGACCTTGGGCTAGTCACACTTCTCTGAAGTCTCTCAGCCCCACTCACCTCACAGAGTGTTTGTTGTGGGGAGGAAGGGAAAGGAGAATGTGAGCCGCTTGGAGACTCCTTCGGGTAGGGATAAAGCGGGATATCAAATCCAAACTCTTCTTCTTCTTCCAATTCTACGATCTCAACTACATCGCTTGTCTGTCACTTGCTTTTACAACAATTGACTTGCCCCCATATGCAAGGAGAAAAACACACAGTGGAAATGGAAAAGGTATTAACTATAGACTAGAGAAGTGTTCCCCAACCTTGGGCCTCCAGCTGTTTTCGGACTACAATTCCCATCATCCCTGACCACTGGTCTTGCTAGCGAGGGATGATGGGAGTTGTAGTCCAAAAACAGCTGGAGGCCCAAGGTTGGGGAACACTGGACTAGAGCAGAGGATTTCAAACTGTGGTCGCCAACCTGGTGCTCAGAAATCTCCATGTAGTCGCAAATGGACTCATGCCAGTAGCAAAATACGCCTGGGGATTTTTTTCTAGCTCACATCATAGAACTATAGAGTTGGAAGGGACCCCGAGTGTCATCTAGTCCAGCCCCTTGCAATGCAGGAATCTCCACTAAAGCATCCCTGAAAAATGGCCTTCCAAAGCATGGACAGAATTTTCTGAACATCACAATGTTGAGCTTATCTGCATAAGGTGTGTGTCCCCCCCCCCCCATTCCCTTCTTGCTCCTTAATATCAACGGCAAGCAAGCTGTTTATCAGTGCTGCTAAAAATAGGAACAATTCTTACATACTACGTGCACTATATGAGACGCTGCAGTTCTCAGCAACTGGTATTTTGCAGCATTGCTGCCTCAAACTGTGGAGGCCGAGCTGAGTGGCTACTCTTGTCCATGAAGGCAGTGGTCAAATTCCTGGGAGGCTGGAGGGCAGGAGGAAGGAATGGATCCCCTCAACCTATCAGAGTGAAAAGAACAGGCCTTTGGTCTTTTAGAGGTCTTTTAGAGGGGGTGGGATGTTTTTAACTGTATTTTCCCCCTTGGTTTGAATATATGCAGGTGGTTTTTTGATGGCTTTGTTTCTTGCAAGTCGCTTTTGAGTAGTTGTGGCAACAAAAAGAGAGATTAAGGTAAAGGTAAAGGGACCCCTGACCGTTAGGTCCAGTCGTGGACGACTCTGGGGTTGCGGCGCTCATCTCGCTTTGCTGGCCGAGGGAGCTGGCATTTGTCCGCAGACAGCTTCCAGGTCACGTGGCCAGCATGACTAAGCCGCTTCTGGCGAACCAGAGCAGCGCACGGAAACACTGTTTACCTTCCCACCGCAGCGGTACCTATTTATCTACTTGCACTTTGACGTGCTTTCAAACTGCTAGGTTGCCTATTATCAATGGGGGAGTTGGGTATGCTTAGCTTGGTGAAGAGAAGACTGAGAGTTAACATAAAGGTAAAGGGACCCCTTACCATTAGGTCCAGTCGTGACCGACTCTGGGGTTGCAATGCTCATCTCGCATTATTGGCCAAGGGAGCCGGCGTACAGCTTCCAGGTCATGTGGCCAGCATGACAAAGCTGCTTCTGGCGAACCAGAGCAGTGCACGGAAACGCCGTTTACCTTCCCGCCGGAGCAGTACCTACTGATCTACTTGCACTTGGACATGCTTTTGAACTGCTAGGTGGGCAGGAGCAGGGACCGAGCAACGGGAGCTCACCCCGTCACGGGGATTCGAACCGCTGACCTTCTGACCGGCAAGCCCTAGGCTCTGTGGGTTAACCCACAGCGCCACCCTCGTCCCAAAAAAGAGATTAGTAAGTTTAATTAATGAAAATTAAATACAGTATTTTCCTGCGTATAAGACTACTTTTTAACCCAGGAAAATCTTCTCAAAAGTCGGGGGTCGTCTTATACGCTGGGTCGTATTTCTTATACGGCGAATATATCCCAAACTCTATATTTTAACTGGAAAAGTTGGGGGTCGTCTTATACGCCCAGTCGTCTTATATGCCGGAAAATACGGTAAGAATAATACTGGCCTACCTTACAGGCTTACAAAGAGAACTGGGCCCTTTGGAAAGCACAATAATTGAGGATTATTATGGTCTGGGCGGCACTCAGCACGTGGCCTGATACAAACCGTCCAAAATCAACAAGAGACATCTGAGACTTGGCAGGAGCCTATCAGGGGGTGTGATGTCTGTCTGTGCTTACATACGGCTGGCACTAATCCCACAAAGGTTTTATATTTACACCCGGCTCTCTGCCAAGGTGCAGCTGAAATGGGAAACAAGGCAGGTCAGAAACTGTGCCATGTCCTGGTGACCTCACATGAGAACCTCTGTCCTGGATCCGTGGCTCTCCTCCTGCCAGCTCTGCTGCTGAACGGCAGCCAAATCTCTCTCCAGCTGAGCGCAGCGGGCAGTGCCAAGAAGCGGGGGAAGCTTTCCTTCCAGGGAAGCTGCTGCCCAGACAAGCAGGCCATCGAGATCACAGCCTTGGCAGGTTTGGAACTCCAGCCTCGGACAGGAGAGCCCCAGTGCGGAGTCTGCAAAAGGGGCCAGGCGACAAGAGTTTTTTGCAGGCGAAAGAGACAAAGGTTTTCAGACCCAGCAGACATCCTTTCTCCCTTTCAGGTGGCAATGGGAGGAGGAGCAGGCGACAAAACAGCTTAATTCTGGGAGGGCAAAACAAATAGCTGAGCCAGACTTGATGCAGGAAGCGTCTTAACAACAAAGAGAAACAATGGTTTGAGCAACAGGGAATCAAGTGCAAGAGTTTAAGAGCAGGCTAGGAGGGGACCGTTTGAGTCCAGTATCCTGTCCCCAAATGAGGTCAGAAGCCTTCAGGAACCAGGGCATATTGGGGGTGTGAGAGGTGTAGCTGTGTTGCACTGTTTGCTGGCCCTACGCATAGAGGATGCCCGCTAACTATCATAGCTAATCTTCCCTGAGAGACCTGCCTGGGCTCCAAGATCTTCATGGGAGGCCCTTCTCTCAGTCCTGCCACCCTCCCAGGCAAGTCTGTAGGGGACGCGGGAGAGGGCCTTCTCGGTGGTGGCTCCCAGCCTTTGGAACTCCCTCCCTACAGAAGCCAGACTGGCTCCCTCCTTGACCTTCAACCGGCAGGCACAGACTGTTCCATTCCGACAGGCCTTTGGGAACTGACTGGTTTTTTTTAAGGAAAGGGCTTTAAAATAGTGCTGTGCTGCTTTTATCTGTATTTTAATAGGTTTGTGATAAGGTTTTAATATCACTGGAGTCTAATTACTTTTAAATTATCTTTTATATAATCTACGCTTTCTCTATTTCATCGGTGTTTTAATTTTTGTAAGCCGCCTTGAGTCCCAGTCTCGGGAAAAGGTGGAATAGAAATAAGTATAAGAATTGTAAAAGACTTTAGAAGGCGATTTCACAAATTCATGGAGGAGAGGGCTTTCTAAGGCTATTAACCATGATGACTATGCTTCTGCGTCCACAATCAGAGGCTATGCTTCTGAATACCAGTTTCTGGGCCAGGGACACGGGCGGCGCTGTGGTCTAAACCACTGAGCCTCTCAGGCTTGCAGATCAGAAGGTCAGCGGTTCAAATCCCTGCAACAGGGTGAGCTCCTGTTGCGCGGTCCCAGCTCCTGCCAACCTAGCAGTTCGAAAGCATATCAAAGTGCAAGTAGATAAACAGGTACCACTCTGGCGGGAAGGTAAACAGCGTTTCCGTGCGCTGCTCTGGTTTCGGTGTTCCGTTGCACCAGAAGCGGCTTAGTCCTGCTGGCCACATGACCCGGAAAAACTGTCTGCGGACAAACGCCGGCTCCCTCCGCCTGTAAAGCGAGATGAGCGCTGCAACCCCAGAGTCGACCCAGCAGGCTCCTGTATTCTTAATCTGGATGCCCCAATGGACCAAAGCATTTACAGGTAAAGGTAACGGTAAAGGGATCCCTGACCATTTGGTCCAGTCGTGTCCGACTCTGGGGTTGTGGTGCTCATCTCGCTTTATTGGCCGAAAGCCGGCATACAGCTTCCGGGTCATGTGGCCAGCATGACAAAACCCCTTCTGGCGAACCAGAGCAGCGCATGGAACGCTGTTTACCTTCCTGCCGGAGCGGGTACCTATTGATCTACTTGCACTTTGACGTGCTTTCGAACTGCTAGGTTGCAGGAGCAGGACCGAGCAACGGGAGCTCACCCCGTCGCAGGGATTCGAACCGCCGACCTTCTGATCAGCAAGCCCTAGGCTCTGTGGTTTAACCCACAGCGCCACCTGGGTCCCTATATTTTACAGGGTAAAGGTCTCCAAAAAACCCATACTGTACTGGATCAATCAGTGCCAAAGGAGTGCGTGAAAAGGGCCTCTGCTGTCGCTGCCGCGCCTTCGATGGGAATTTGGGGCCGCCTCCAGGGCTGACTGATAAAATTTCTCCAGCTGGCCCCGTCCTGTCCATCCGCGGTCAGCGGCAACATTCCTGGCTGCTTCAGGGCCCATAAAAGCCACAGGGCGTTAGCATGTGAGCGGGCCCAAACAGCTGACTCGCTGCTGCGCCACGAGAGCCGGGATGCGGCCCTGCGGCAATGCTGCACAGCCATGCAAGCGCAGGAGCAGCAGCAGTTCAGAGGGAAGTCCAGGAAGCAAAAAGACCCCTCTCCCTGGGTGCAAACATAGCAGCACAGAAAGCTGCCTTGTATTATTACTGTTGTTATCATGATCTTTGATACCCCGCCTTTCTCCCTGACAAAAACTCAAGGTAGCTTACATATCCAATAGAAAGCACTAAAGACATAAGGGGGGAAGCAATAATTTCAAAAACAATTAAACATCAAGAGGATTAATACACTGTATTTTTCCGTGTATAAAAGATAAAGGGACCCCTGACCATTAGGTCCAGTCGTGTCCGACTCTGGGGTTGCGGCGCTCATCTCGCTTTACTGGCCGAGGGAGCCGGCGTACAGCTTCCAGGTCATGTGGCCAGCATGACTAAGCCGCTTCTGGCGAACCAGAGCAGCGCACGGAAACGCTGTTTACCTTCCCGCCGGAGCGGTACCTATTTATCTACTTGCACTTTGATGTGCTTTTGAACTGCTAGGTAGGCAGGAGCTGGGACTGAGCAAACGGCAGCTCACCCCGTCGCAGGGATTCGAACCGCCAACCTTCTGATCAGCAAGCCCTAGGCTCTGTGGTTTAACCCACAGAGCCACCTGGGTCCCCCCTTTTTTCCCCGTGTATAAGACAAGGTAATTTTATTAAGAAATTCGGCTAAAAACTGGGGGTCGTCTTGTACATGGCTAGTGTTGAGGTGGACGGGCGATTGGTGGCTGCTGCGAGCAGAGATTGTCAGCGGCGTTTTTGCGGGTGATTGGTGGGTGCAGCAAGGTCTGCTGGCTATTGGGTGCTGTGGCAATTGGGTGGGCGATTGGCACTTGGTTTTGGCGAGAGTGCAGACGATCAGTGGCCTCGTCTATGTGCGTGCGATTGCTGTTGCGGTTCTGCGGGTGAGAGATTTTCAGCAAAAACCCCCCCTCCAAAAAAGCTCAGCAACTGTGGGCAATCTCCCCCATTCTCTCAATTTGAGTCCCCAAAAAGAGGGGGCGTCTTATACATGGGGGCATGTTATACACGAAAAATATGTTACATATAAGATCTCGTAAGACGTACAGATCGTTCCAATGCAAAACTGGCTGTTTTCCTTAAAAACAGCCAGGTTTCCCAAAGCCTGTTGGAACAAGAATTATTATTATTATTATTATTATTATTATTATTATTATTATTATTATTAACCACTCTTCATCAAAGATCTCAGGGTGGTTCACGAGATAAAATCTGGGGCAAAGTCCCTCCTGCACACAGAACCACTCTTAGATGGGCTTTGCGTTTTACAGCACTGAGGACCATAGTGTGGGAATTCCTCAGACGCTGCCGCCGCTAGCCTTTCCAGAGACCAGGAAATACCCAGATGAAATACCCAGATGAAAGACTTCACCTGCAGGAGGAAGGACAGCAAAGGGGAGGGGAGCCAGTCTAGCTTCTCTAGGGAGGGAGCCACCACAGAGAAGGCCCTCTCCCACGTCCCCACCAAGCTGAGTGAAACCACTGGTGCACCTAGCTCCCTCCGTACTGTCAGCACTGGCTGGCAGTCAGAGGCGTAGGAAGGTCAGGTGGTACCCGGTGCGGAAAAATTATTTTCACACACCCCCCCACATTGATTTTTTTTTTTTTGCCTGCAAAAATGGTTTTACGTTATTTCATATTTTCTTACAAAGGAATAATAATAAGTAAACATAAACTTTTTCTTTATATCCCGCCCCTCCCGAACGAAGTTGGGCTCAGGGCGGCTAACATCAGATACATAACAATGATATAAAATCAAACAATAATTAAATTACCTCCTAAAAACATGTCAAAATCAAATTAAAGTCTAATTAGATGGCTTCCGCAGGGTTAGGGTTGGAACAATAAGTGCTCCACTGAATTGAAATTTCAGCCCTCACGACATAGGAAACGGCCAAGTCAACAGCTATTTTCGTGGAGGAGGGTGAAGATATTAACTGATAAGCATGAAATTTCACACATAGCTATATAATCCCTAGTGTAGTAAGATAAGACCTTCGGAGCAGGCATTTTTTTTAAAAAAAGTTTTTTATGAACCACCCTAGTAGGGCAGTAATTGTTCCTTGATAATTTGTCACCCCCTCCATGATGGAAACCTGGGGCAGACCCCCCGCCCCCCCCCACTTCCTACGCCCCTGCTGGCAGTTGCTCTGCAGGGTTTCGGACCCGAGTCTCTCCCAGTCGTACGTGGAGATTTCTGCCCTTCAAAGCAGGGGCTCTTCCCCAGAGCTATAACCCTTCTCCTTAGCCTTCTGTGGGCTCAAGTCGCCCAGGTCCTCCTCAACCTTCGGAATCCATGACTCCCCTCCTCCAAGCTTCTAACAAGATGCTAACAAGGTCTATTGTCCTGGTCCGTCCCTGGACAGGCAACTCGAGCGAAGTGACCTCTGAGATGCTGGGGTGGTGTGGGGGGAGGCGAGGAAACACCTCTCCCCAGAGCCTCTTCCTCTCCTTCGCAGCCATAAATCCAGCAGCCAAAGCATTCCGCCTCCCTCCCGACAACAAGCTTCTAAGGTTTCCTTCCTGTGTGATCACAGCATATGTTACCTTCCTCTTCCCACCCCTTTCCAAGGGCATGACTGACGGGGTGCAGCTGGGGGCTCCCCTGTGCAATGCCAAAAAACCCACGCTCGGTTTTTATCACTTGGAGGGCAGGATCAGGGGTAGGCAACCTAAGGCTCGTGGGCCGGATGCGGCCCAAATCGCCTTCTCAATCCGACCCGCGGACGGTCCGGGAATCAGCGTTTTTTTACATGAGTAGAATGTGTCCTTTTATTTAAAAGGCATCTCTGGGTTATTTGTGGGGCCTGCCTGGTGTTTTTACATGAGTAGAATGTGTGCTTTTATTTAAAACTAGTATATTAAGCTGTTGCAAAAACAGGCGCTAGCCGGAGGCGGAGCAGCAGGAGCCGGGGGACCGGAAGGCTTGCGCGGGGGCGACCGGCTGGCCCGTGAGCAGAAGCCGCCTCGCCCTCGGACCCCCGCCGGCTGGGCAGCGCGCAGGGAAGGGCGCGTGCCGGACGGGGGTCTCCTTCAGGCGGCGGGCAGGAGCCTCCATGGGCGGGCGGCGGCAGCGGCAATGGCGCCGGCGCAGTTTCGCCCGGCCGGAAGTGTCTCTGCGTCGTCCCGCCCCCCTCTCCGCCCCCTCCAATCCCTGCATCCCCGTGTGACATGCGCACAACGCACTTCCGTGACACACGGAAAGGCAGGGACACAGGCTCTTTATTATATAGGGATGCATCTCTGGGTTATTTGTGGGGCCTGCCTGGTGTTTTTACATGGGTAGAATGTGTCCTTTTATTTAAAAGGCATCTCTGGGTTATTTGTGGGGCCTGCCTGTGTTTTTACATGAGTAGAATGTGTGCTTTTATTTAAAAAGGCATCTATGTGTTATTTGTGGGGCCTGCCTGGTGTTTTTACATGAGTAGAATGTGTGCTTTTATTTAAAAGCATCTCTGGTTATTTGTGGGGCCTGCCTGGTGTTTTTACATGAGAGAATGTGTCATTTTATTTAAAAGGCATCTCTGGGTTATTTGTGGGGCCTGCCTGGTGTTTTTACATGAGTAGAATGTGTCATTTTATTTAAAATGTATCTATGGGTTATTTGTGGGGCCTGCCTGGTGTTTTTACATGAGTAGAATGCATCCTTTATTTAAAATGTATCTATGGGTTATTTGTGGGGCCTGCCTGGTGTTTTTACATGGGTAGAATGTGTGCTTTTATTTTAAAAGGCATCTCTGGGTTATTTGTGGGGCCTGCCTGGTGTTTTTACATGAGTAGAATGTGTCATTTTATTTAAAAGGCATCTCTGGGTATTTGTGGGGCATAGGAATTCGTTCATATCCCCCCCCAAAAAATAGTCCACCCCACCACATGGTCTGAGGACGGTGGACTGACCCACAGCTGAAAAAGGTTGCTGACCCCTTGTCGTGTCCCCAATGGTAACTGTAGCTAGCTGTCAAGAACGCACGCCACTCCGAGAAGTCAGCGGAAGAAGTCTTGAAGTTTATTGTACAGCACACAGAGAAACGTGGAAAGTCCGTGAGGATTCTGAAGAGGCCACCTCAGAATCCCCCTTTAATACACCTTGCTGGGTGACTCCAATTCCCCCCTCCCTTCTGCCCTAAAGGTCGGGGGCGATCCACTTCCCCACCCGGGATGGTTTGGACAAAAGAGTTAACTGCTCTGGTCTACCTGCACTATTCATGGGTGCTTTTTACATTGTTATTGTGATACTGCCGGTTCCGCCGCTGATGGCTCGTTAGCGGTCGTTATCGCCCATCCTGGGGTTGTTTACCCCGTGGGGCATGCCTGGGTGAGGTCGGGCCTTGCTGCACTTGGTTTAACCCCTGCATGCCTGGCTCCGCTGTTGCCCCCTTTCCTGGCCCGCTGCATGGTTCCCCTTCCTGGCGCCTGCATGGCGCGACCACACTGTCTAGTCGGGTCGCGACATCCTGCCCCCCCGAAACTGACACCCCCCTCCCCTGGGGAGCGTCCTGGGTCCCGGGGCCCCCCGGCCGGTTCGGCCACTGCTGGTGGAATCTCTTGACCAGCTGTGGGGCCAAAACGTCCGACGCCCACACCCATTCTCGGTCCCCCGTTGCGAAGTCCTTCCACTCCACCAGGTACTGCAGACGCCCTCTGTGGAATCTGGAGTCCAAAATGTCCTTGACCTCATGGTGCTCCCCTCCCGCCAGGATCAGCGGGGTGGGTGGCGCCGCCACGGGGTGCCAACCGTCGTCCTCCGGGGACTTCTTCAGCAAGCTGAAGTGGAACACCGGGTGTATCTGTCGCAAGTTCTTTGGGAGTTCCAGCTTCGCAGAAACTCCGTTGATTACCTCTAACACTTTAAACGGGCCCAAGTACCGGGGCCCGAGTTTCTTGCTGGGGAGGCCCAGCTTCAGATGCCGCGTGGACAGGTAGACCCGGCACCCCGCTGTGATGTCCCCCGCCGGTCTCCTTCGCTGGTCCGCCGTCCTCTTCTGCGCCGCCTTGACCTCCAGCAGTTGTTCCCGAAGGGACTCCCAGCACCTGGCCGTCCTCTCTCTCCACTTTCCGAGCTCCTCCGGCTCCCGGGCGGTGGGCTCCCCCAAGTCCGGCAGGTGCCTCAGGTCGGTCCCGTAGACCACGGCGAAGGGGGACATCTCCGTGCTGCTGTGTACGGAGTTATTATAAGCGAACTCCGCCAACGGAAGCAGCTGTGACCAGTCGTCCTGCTGGTAGCAGCCAAAACATCGCAGGTACTGCTCCAGCACCTGGTTGACACGTTCCGTCTGTCCGTCAGTCTGGGGGTGGTAGGCCGAGCTGAGTCCCTGCTCGATCCCCAGCAATCCCAGGAACGCCTTCCAAAATCGGGACACAAACTGGGAGCCGCGGTCGGAAATGACCTTGTCTGGAACCCCATGGAGCCGGAAGATGTGCTCCATGAACAGCTTTGCCACCTGGGTGGCGGTAGGCAGTGAGGCGCAGGGCACGAAATGGGCTTGCTTGGAGAACAGGTCCACCACGACCCATATTGCTGTTTTGCCTCGGCTGGGTGGCAGATCCGTAATAAAGTCCATGGAGATCACCGACCAGGGTCGAGGTGGGACCTCCAGGGGCTGTAGGAGGCCCTGCGGCTTGCCCACTGCCGGCTTGCAGGTGAGGCAGA